>JAFFZR010027082.1:0-13002 GCA_018397195.1 Lethrus apterus | reverse complement strand
TAGAATTTAATTTTAATAGTTATCTTAGAATTTTAATAAGTATTTTATAATCGTAATAANTAGAATTTAATTTTAATAGTTATTAAAATTAAATTCTAAGATATTTTATAATCGTAATAATTTTTACATTTTTTACATTTGATTGTTTGTGGTTAATTCACATACTGTAAAAAAAAAATAAAAGCAATAAATACTAAATATCAATGTGATTAGTGCCAACCGACTGATCCAATTCAATCACTTGTACTTCCACTTTTGGGACACAATACATACTTCAAATTTAACTCAAGATAGAAATGTATCCAAATGAATTTTCTTTTTAGCTGTAATGGATGGTGATTTTCTTCTACGTTTATCAAATCTAGTAAATTGTCTTTCTATACAATTAATAACAACACCAGACTGTAAACTGTTTTAAAACTCTTTTTATCTATACTAATATCTCTACATTTTCACCTTCAACCATCACCAAAGTTCAATATCCAAGGATTTGACTTGAATTATGCAAGAATATTACCCCAGATTTCAATAGCATACAGTAGAGATGATCAACATTTTCACAGGCTTTCGATAAATAAAAGAATAATTAATTACATAAATAATATTCAAATATTTTATCACCGTGCTTTGTCTACAAAACTAACTTCATCCATCATGTGACTACCATTTTCATCCATAGCCAACTAGGATATTTCTTTAAATTACAAGAACCACAATCCTCCATGAGCATTCTCTTATGTTTACATACATAGATAATATACAAAGATGGTCGTTGTATTTTAACTAATTACATCCGGCATTAGGGTAAAGCACAAATTAAATAAAGTTAAACTTTTAATTTTTTTATTGTACAAAATAATCTGAATGTTTACATTAAGAAAATGTTATAATAGAAAATAAAACAAACAATTTTAAATGCTACACATCATCATATTTGGTGGAGTAAAATTTAACAAAAAAAATCATAAAAATAATACCTATCAGGGGCATAAAAATTTAAATAAATGCAATGTTCAAAAAATAAAGACTGAAAACTCTTTTCTAACAAACTATAAATAGTAACTCCACACCACCAAATATGACAATTAACAGAACTTTCTATGTACAGTATTCAATTTCAAACTGATAATGAACAAAACAAAACAAATTTGTATCGAAAGAAATGACCAAATTATGTATTAAAATCAAAAATTTCTTTTTCATGCACATTACTTTAAATTGCCTGGAATTTAAAACCCCCTTTGATTTAATATATAAAAAGTATATATTACCGACGTCGAGTGTTAATTCCGAAAATTGAAAATTTCAAGTATAAATCAAACAATAAATTTAGGCAATTATCAAAACAAAAATGTATGGCGCGTAGTTATTAACAGTATTTTGTAACGCGTGTCTCTACTCTTTAATGACAAGTACCTCATGGAAAAAAAATCGCGTGAATCTACTACATCAAACGAACCCTCCCTCGCGAGAAATCGTTTTTTTTTTATTATTTTTTTGAACCGCGGAAAAATCAAGTCAGGCGCGTGCCCACCCATCATTCTGTTTCCCCATATGTTAGATTTCTTTCATTCAAACGCCGTACAAGTGATTCAGGCGCAATTTCAATATCGGAGGAAACTGTTCATACAGCTGTGACCAGTTATCGCCACATTGCTCTTTAAAGGAGACGAGAATGTTTTTAATCATTTCTTTCAAATCGGGTCTTAATGAATTCCATGAAGCTGCAGCATCGCAAAAGTAAATAAAATCATTAAGTAAAGTAGATGGATTTCGAACAATCAATTCACACAGACCTCTAAACCCGATTTCTTTTTCATCACAGTCTCTGACATTACGCATGGCTTGACAGCATGGTCTCATAATGCTGCCAAGTTGTTGAGATATTTCATCTGGACAAACTAATCCCAGTGTGAGTAAAGATATTGCAACTGTTTGATACATCACCTTAGAGCCGGTAGAACTTTGTAAAATTTCAAGAAAATGCTCAAATATTTGACCAACGTAAGGTTCAATGTTTTTACCCATTGCCATGCATAATTTTCCAATAACCCAAGCGGCGTTATTGCAAGAACCATCAAAACGTTTGTCTAAATTTTCTATTATTATAGGAATGTAATCGTGGATCTGATCATTAATAAAGGGAAAACATAACTTGACAATTTCCCCAAATAAGGCCAAAGCAGGTTGTCTAATTAAAGGCAATTCATCCTGCATTGTGTAATATAATTGTTGAACAAGATTACTATTTGTAACAAATTTCACAAAATACGTTTTTAACCCAAAAGCCATTGCTAATAAAAGATCATGTGCTCCACATATCGGTTCTTTGTCTGGTGAATCAAAGTATTCTGGCTTCTCTACATAATTTAAAGAGGCAGTTACAGTCTCATTGATTACAATTTGACATTTTGTGAAAACCACTTCGGCATATGGTAGAAACCCCATTTCTAAAGCAGCTGCAACATTCGACAGACATTCTGTCAATGCTAAAAACTGGTCATCGTAATAATCATCAAAAGAATAAAACTTTTGCATCAAAGGTGGCATAAGCCATTCTACATATTGTGGTTTATTTAGGTTATTTCCCACAGACTGAGCCAACACAGCAATGGCATCATAAAGCAAAAAAAACGAACGAAATTTATATTGCTTAAACCCTGCAATAAATGCTTGTAAGATAACATCAATGTAAGGTACCAACTTAAAACCTGCTTCTTCTTGAAACACACAAAATGCAGACAATGCAGCTCTTTGCACACGTTTATTACCATCCAAAAAATGTTTAAGTAACACCATCATAACAGGAATAAAATATGTCTCTTGAACAGGCTCGTTTATAATAAATCGCATGTATCTGCTTAAAGACCAACATGTAATTACTCGTACAATTGATTGGGTATCATCCATGCATTTCAGCAAAAAGTTAATCAATTCTGGTAAGTAAGGTTTTAAACCATTCATGCAGCCATCTGCAATAGCACCAAGTGCTAAAATTCCTGATTCTTTAACAAGACAATCATTGTGATTCAAAGCTTGATTAAGTAAAGGTACAAATGTTTGTAAAATGTCATCACCAAACTTAACAGACAAAGCATCCAATGATGCGGCACTACATTTACGCAAAGTCCACCCAATATATGGTTCGTCAACTGAATCCAAAATATCAAAATTATTTTCATCATCATGTGTGATTCGTTCAGACATATTAAAAGGTCGAACTTCATCTTCTTTATCTGGAACGTGTTCATCGTTTCCCAGCACATCCCTAAGTCCATTTATTTCATAATCAGAATATTTCATATTTTTTAATAAAATTGGAAGAAGTTTATCGATATAAGGCAATAATATTGTGCAACAAGTCGTTAATTTAGAACAAGCCAACCAAAACTCACAAGCTTGCAAAGCAATGTCAGTGTTTTCATTCTGAGTCTTTTCCAACATATACTCGATTAAATTATTCATATGTGGTAAGATAACTGTATCGCGATTATCGATAAATATTACAAACCCCAAACATACACCTTTTTGAATATCGTGATTTTCATCATATGCTACTTCGAGCAATTTATTCAAATATAAATTGGAATCAAAGTCCTTCTTTATCGCTTCGTAATGATCTTGCAATGAATCATTAAGTATTTTGATCGATTTCTTTCGAATGGAAAAATGTTTACTAGAAACACAATTTATAAATTTTACAAGCAGAGATTTTATTGCATTGTCAAAAACTTCGGTAGATCCTTGAAGATTGGTCAAATAATCCTCACAAATTTTAAACAAAGCATTTAAAGCAGTTTCAGATATTTGTGAGTCAGATGATTCAAGTAAACTCACCATATATGGTAACACATTTGGCCAATTCGGTAAACCCCCTTTCCACAATACTACATTAATTAAAGATGAAACACTACCCCTTACATCTTTAGATTCATCATTTAATAAATGGAGAAGAACTGGTTTCATAGCATCTACAGTTTCCTTGCCGAGTGTTTCATATGTTGCAGTAATATTATTCTTCAAAATAATGCCAGCAAGTGTACGAATATCTTCAGAGAATGATTCGGGTTTTCCAAGAATAAATAAAAGGTAATTCACAAAATCAGGGTAATTTTCAAGTAAAGCCATTTTATGATGCACGTTTCGTTGAATCCCGTTATCTGGTACAAAGCATTCTTGCAGTACATCAATGACCGAGTTTATTGCGTCTTCCCGCGGGATCCAATCACCGAGATTCATTGTTTACCTGAATGAAAAATGTTTATCAACAAAATTTCAATGAATGAGGTTAACTCGCAAATTAAATTATTATATTCTTACTTGTTAATATTATTTGAAAGAAAATGAGAGATAAGTGAGACACTTTATAACCACAAACGAAGAAAAATATATTCCAATTCCTTAATCATAAATAGGAACGACAGTTAATTGTTTAGTCACGCAAACGATTTTACGCTATAGAACCAATGTTGCCAACAACAAATATAATTTCTATCAAAACCGAGAATAAAATTTACTAAAAATGTAATAATAATTAATAGAAATACTGTTTAGTCGATGTGTGTGAATTCTGAATAATAAAAATAAACTTTTATATAAACATTTTTTATTTATAATTTGTGACATTTTTCGCATGGGTTGTTTGGGTTTTGGTTGGAGGAATATAGACACAGATTTAAATTACAGTTGTTACTACTGCTTTTATATTTCAAAATTAATTAAATTTAAGTGTCGACTTATTATAGGCGTCCCGAACTAATGGAACCACTTGACTTGAATAATTTTGCAAACCTAATCATCAGCTCCGACGTCACAAAAAAGGCTGTAAATTGTAACCAACCCATTATTTAAATTATCAGATTATTTATTTGAAATGATAAAAACATGCGCCAATAGTTCAACAGGTTGGTTTTAATTGGGTTGGATACATTTGATGAGGACTTTAATCAAAAATTACTCAGTTAAATATCCAACTAGTCCGAACAATACATCAAATTTATCCATTATAATATGACCTATCGATTATTTACATCAAAACAGAACTACAATGGGTTCATTGGTTCAAATAATGAGGAAACGACTCTACGTCTAAACTGAAGGGTTTTCAAAGTCTGATTTTATTGAGCTTAAACTTAAATGTATTTGGCTAGAACCGGTAAACATTTTTTCAGAAATATCATGATCTGAGAAAAAGGGAAACCACGTACCATATAATGATGATCTAATTGGGTTCAGTTAATGAAATTATTATCCCAAACCTAATTTTCATACTGAAGCTGAAATTTAATGAAGTTTTTTTAAATTGGTAATCTACCAGAAAAATAATCAAAAACCACCATTGGTAGAAAATTTACTAAATTGGCAACCCTGATTAATGCTGAATGGCGCTACGGAACGAACCACGAACGGTAATTTCAAATGGTATATTTTATATTTATAGGTATAAAGTACGATATATTACGGTATAACACAATTTCGAATCAAACGACAACAATTTTAAGCGTAAATGCATTTAAAATTAAATTAAAAAAGTGGCAGATATAAAACAAAAAGTTACGTTTTTCAGATATCATTTATTACAGTTTAAATTTCATAATAAAATTTCGAAATTCGAATTTTTAAATAAAACACAATTATTACGTAATAACGGAAACTAATTTAAATTATATACGCATTAAATTTTATGCGGAAATCCCGCCCTCTTTTTATTGCTTTGTATTTGACACAAGTAAATATTGTTAAGTGAGTGCTAGTATAGTTTAAATTATACTAATCGTAAGTAAATTAACATGTTTTAAACGCAAAGTGTAAACTTACTTTTGTTGCAAGTACTGGGACGTCCAATCTATTATTCCTCCGACAACCTCGACGTTTGCTAATTTGTAAATTGATAACTTAACAGGTAGTTGATCGTGAGGGTTAAAAGTTTGAGCAAAATATTCGAAAAATTCACGATATTCTGTCAAATAGTCATCTTTATTTGCCATAGTTCACAAAATAACCTATCACAGGCACTATACACTATACACAATTTCGTTGTTTACATATATCACCGATATGTATGTTTGTACTATAGTTAAAAATTATTATCGTCTTAATACTCGGACATATCATCAGTCGGTGCTTAGCCAGTGAAATATCTATTCTTAAAAAATAAACCAACATAAATGAGTCACACAGCTGAATTAAGCAATTTATTAAAGGAAGGAGATTCCTTATGTACTACCAACAATCAAACATAAAACTACCTAGATCAAATTAAAATTGCAAAAAACTGTTAAAGATTACTAATACTTGTACATTTTATGCATTTTACAAAATAGCACAATATGTATCATCCATTATTGAATCCATTTCACCTTTCCCCTTTTTCGATTTAACATTCAAATAAGAAACTTCATAATCCTTTGTAATGTAATCTGGAAGTGGTTTGTTCCAATCCTCTGGTGGAGATTTCCGCTTCATCCAAGTATTATTATTATAATGTGCTTTTAATCTTTCCAATCGTCTTAGTCTTTCACTATTTATTAATTCTATCTAAAATAATATTTTTAGCTTGAAATTTTTGGTCCAATCAAAAAACTTACGGCAGCTCTAGAATTTTTGTTTTGTTCCCATTTATAACAATTATCACCATCTCTTTTCCATTGATCACAGTCTGTAGTTTTACCATGCACATAATATTGATGAAATCGAGCTTGTATTGAACGACAATCACTATATTCCTCTTTGTAGACGGCACATGATCTTATCTAAACGCAAAAAATACAAAAAAACCTTAGGAATTGATTTAAAATTACCATCCATTCATCTTCTATTATTTCAGTTTTTTCCTTACAATCTTCATTTTCATTGGACATTTTTATTATCCTATGGAGGTTATCTTTTCTGTAAGCTTATGAACAATATGACGTTTCGTATATGCAACCAGCCAGCCGTCTAATTTAAATTTTAAATTAAAAATTTATCTGATAAACGTACCTTATTGATAAGAAAATCATTATTTCACAGAAATCATCATGGCTAAAATGGTAGGAAAATATCAACATGAAAAAAACGAAAATTTAGATGAATATTTCAAAGCATTGGGTAAGTTTATTTAGCTTCCATAAATTTATAAAATAATCTACGTCTAGGAGTTCCATATATTCCCAGAAAAATGATGTGTAGTTCAAGTCCTTTGTTGGAAATTGTTGAAGATGCAAATGGGGAATGGACGATAACATCTTCCACTTTTCTAAGGACCATTGTAATCAAATTTAAATTGGGTGAAGAATATGAGGAATACATGCCTGGAGGTGTTGTGATTAAGGTATGTTTGTTAAGCTCATTTTACACAATGTATAATTTTACATAAAATTAGTCATATAAAATTATAGATCGTGTAATACATATATTATGTGTATAATTTTATACAAAATATTATAATAGAAAATATAAAGTACAATTTATAATATTTGGTATATATAAATTTAGATTTTAAAATTACATATTTTATATACAAAATTAGACAACTAATCTGCATGAAATAATATTTTAGAGTACGACTACAAAAGATGGTGATAAATTAGTTACAGTATCGCTTACACCATCTGGATCTAAAATAATCAGGACATATAATTTTGACGACATCCATTGTGTTTTAGTAAGTAACTGTAAATTTCTTGATAAGAAAATTTAATAATGTTGTCCCATGTGATTTTTATTAACTGGTTTAAGTATAACATGAAGTGGTGTTAACACATTTAATATATTTTAGCATCTTAAACATGAGGCAAGTGGAACAGAAGCATCACGATATTTCAAAAGAATTTAATTTTACTGCATAAAAAACAATTGAATTATTATGGTATTAATAAATGAATTTATAAATAATGTTATTAGCTTCATAAAACTTTGTGATTAATGTACTTTAATTATGCACAATTTTATGTATGGTTTTCTGTTAACTTACAGAATTGCATGTATTTCTTTTCTATATTTTGTACATTTATTATTGTAAAATTCTTAAAATAAAAAACATAATATTTATTTTTTCATTGTTTTAGTTTAAAGTCCAAAGTTTAGGATTGAATTTTATATTTGTAAAGCACACAATGATGTCAACTAATTTGCATATGGATAATTTTTTATTCTGACTACACCAAGCAGAAAGTATAATACAAATGAATTTAATTAACTTTCGTTCTTAAAATTTTTAAATTTGATTCATTTACTTTGCAGACTGTACACAATATTTTCAGTTGCCTTTAAATTCTAAAACTTGGTTAAAACACAGTATTTTCAAAGAATTTATTTTCTATATTTGGCATGTACATAATACATAATCTACCACAAATTAATGTTAAAAAGAAATGTAACAACGAAGCATCTAATTTTCAATTGAACATTTATTGTATTGCTAGCATATTTAATAAGCTTTTGTAATATTAAAAGTAAAAATTAAACAAATAATATTAGTTGTTATTATACGTCATAGACGTTGCGAAAAGCACCTTCTGTTTATTCTTCTTATTTTTCTTCTTTCCCAATTTTTTGATGTCACCTATAAAAAAAATTACGTATCAGAGTGATGTTGTTGTAAGTATTCAACAGTTCTCGAACTGTTTTGAAATATTTGAATCCTGTTGCAGAGGGGACTGACTTTAAAGAATATGAAATTCAGTAAAATTAATTAACCTCTCATATAATTTAGCACAATTTTTGCAAAAATTGCAAATATTTTACAATTCTGAATATTACATTGTGCAAGAAAGAGAATATTCAAACAGTAACATAAATACAACAAAATACAGATTTGTGTACAGTTTTAATTTTTATTACCATCTCCAATATTGTTGGCAAATGATGCTTTCTCTAAAGCAAGGGCGATTGCATCACCAAAACTTCTATTAAACTCCGGTGCTGGTACGTAATCTTCACAACCAAGTTCACTATCACTTTGTTTATGAACTAAAGTTTTAGGTTTAGAACCTGTAACATTTACGAGGTGTGGTGATGAAGACGATGGTTGTTGATTCTTTAATTCCGGCCATAAAACAGTCGGTTTTTTCACTGAAGACACCATCTAAAATTAAATAAAGAAATAATGTACATATACATAATAAACAAAATAAGTGTATAAAATATGAATTGTAAAATTGAGGAATCCATTCATTCCATACACACTCTTCTTCAACCACCCTTATTCTTGTTCTTCCCTTGCCCCTCTTACATTTGCAAAGCATAGCCTTATTTTACAAAATAAAGCAATCGTAGTTCAAAGTATAAACTATGCCATTTAAAGCATAAACATTTCTGTACAAAAATAATAATCATTATCTTCTTTTCTGTCCCTTTCTATATCTTCCCCAATATTGTTCATTCGTTCCTTGTAAAGTCATTGTCTATGTATACCTTTTCTCCCGTTAGCTTATTCTTTATAATCTCCATCCCTTGAGTCTCACCAACAATACTGCCACTTCTTTCTCATATTGCTAGCCTTTTGTTATTTGAATTCATTTTTCTAGAAATCTTTCTCAACTGCTTTTTTAATCTCCCCCTCAGCTTGCCTGTTCCTTTCTCATTTTAAAATGTTCATCACGAAGTTACTTTTAATTATTTAATAAAACTTAAGGTAATTCTATAATTCTGTTGCAGAGGAGACTGACTTTAAAGAATATAAAATTCGGTAAAGTTAATTAACCTCCCAAATAATTTAGCACAATTTTGTAAAAATTGCAATTACTTTACAATTTTTGATAACTAAATTGTGCAGGATGTAATGAGAATATGTATTACCTTTGCAAATGATGGTCCTGCGTACTCATGTTCAGCGTTTAAACTACCTGCTAATGAACTACTGGCAGTGGTTGTAGAACTCTTCGATATGGGCGACAGGCTGCGCTCTGGAAAGTCAGATTCAGTTTTTTTTGATATGAAATGCTCGCCGGTAAAATCTGGGAATTGTTGAGGGGAATCAAGATGAATATTAGCGACTGGGTATTTTCCCATTTTTCTGTTTTCTTCCTCTAATATACGTTTTTCTCGACGTTTTTCATCTTTAGCTCTACGTTGACGCCTTTTTCGGCGAGTTTCTAACTGATCTATAAAAAAATATTAGTCAAAATAGGTACAATTTACTGAAAAAAAAAACTTGCCATAGAATGTCTGTAATGTTTCTTTAGAAATGATTGGTTCACGTAATTGTATCTCAGCAACTTCAAACTGACAGGTCACCGGGAGATGTTGTAAGTATCGCAATCGGTTACGTAGTTCCTCAGTCATTGAACCACCTTCCTTCTCAATTATACGACCTTCTATTGTTTTTGGAGACATTTCTAATGAACCATATGTGTGCTCTAACATACGTGCATTAATTGCATGCAAATAGATATGCTGCCCATCACAAGCTGAAAAATTAAATTAAAGACAGTAGTTAATAAACTTTATAATAAATGCTAAATCTTTTGTACTGTAAAATAAAACTAAAAACATACATGTAGATTTAAAGTAATATAGCTGCAAAATTTAAAATATGTAGCCTATTATTTTACTTTATATCAATAATTTTCCAAAGGTACAATTTCACAAAGTCCAAGGAGACAATGTGTACTCAACACTTTGGGATTTTTAATAAGCATACATTGAGACTTACCTTGGTAGAAATAGAAATATTTGACGGGTTGCTGAAGTATTCTAGTCGATAAACGATCAGAATCATTGAAGTCTTTTATGGCTTCACAATTTAAATTTTGATTCTTAACATCAACATTTAATTCAGCGCCAATTTCATCAATATTTTCACCTCTTGTACATTCATTCTCTACTAGCTTAGACTCTGTATCAATATGTTTATCATGTTGATCTTTTCTCTCAAGTGGTTCTTTAACATTGTCAAGTTGAAGAAATATATTATTTTCCCTTAGCATTAACAAGGAAAGAGCTTCGTCAATAAAACATTTTTCTGGGATATTTACGTCTTGCTTTAACGATGTTTCAAGTTCTTTTCTTTCTCGTTCAATTATAGACAATACTTCAGTATTATCAGCAAGAAGTAATTTGCAATGTATATTTGTTGCACTGTTCTCTGACATGTTAAACATTATATCATCTCCTTCTCTGATTGTTTCATCAGCTGGATAAGCTATTAACGATCCACGTTGGCGTTTCATTAATTTGAACTTTATGGTTTCATTAACATTGAATGGTGAATGTGGTATAGAGACCACACTGTCAAGAAAAATATTAGACAATGTTTGTAGAAATAATGATGTTTACCTCTTAAGATCTTGTTTATGAACTGCTTCAAAACATATAGGGCATTTATGCCAGGCCTTGTCAGAAAGTGAAAGATAATGTAGCATACAAGACCAACAGTAGATGTGTCCACACCGAGTCATTTTTGCAGCTACTGGTGGATATAAGCATATAGGACAAGATGGAAATTCAGAAACTTGCACATTCTATAATATGTAGTTGTAAGATATTACAACAATAAAATATTTTTCTTATTTTCATACATACCACTTGTTCAATTAATGACCAATCGACTAACGTGTCTGGATTGTTCATGTATTGTTTATAATTACCGGAGGATTTCACAACAAATTGGCAACTGAAAATAATAATTTCTTTATTTATAAAATGATAATATAGTACTGAGAATTTTTACTCGGAAGGCACAACACACTTGTGATAAATATAAAATTAATAATAGTTAATAAATTTATTATGTAATGTTCGTAATTAAGTAATTTGTCGAGTATAGTTTTAATTCGATGATGTAAAATATGTATTTTTAAAATAGTAAATTGATGGTACATTATAATCGTATAGTGCGTTATTTCATTATATAATTTTTTTTTTTTTTAGATACCTTTCATGTAAATTACATATAGCATGTCTAATATTTCATTTATTACTAGTTTTACTAGTTTAACTATTGTTTAAGTTATTTGTCCTCGTCATTTTATAATAATTTTATTTCTTTCTCAGTTCTCATTATCTCATCATTAAAGTAACAGACGCTTCACAACTAACGTAATCAATTTTCTAAAAGGTAGTAGACTTGAACGGTCATTGACGCGAACCACTATGTATGATTTATTCACTCATTTACAATCATAAATATTTCAACACCACGCAACATAGAATAATATGGCGGTTTTCATTTGTTCTGTGCACCAGTTTGTACCCTTTAAATGATTTTTTTTTTATATTTGCAAATGTGTAGGTAGTTACCAAATCATGGGCTTAGTGGCTTGAAAGGGATATAAATTCCATCTCCATCTGTTCCCAAACAATACGTTTTTTTAACATTTTCGTTATTTTCAATAGCACATTTGACGAAATTAATATTCTTTTTAATGAGTCTTATCGGTTGCATATGCATCGTAATTACCGTTAAAATGTCTGTTTTAAAGTTACGCATTTTTGATCCCATTTTATCTCTATACTCAGAATTTTGTAAAATTCATCATGTGAAAATTTACTAATATGCGACGAAGAAAATGAAAATGGAAATAAGAACAATGAAGAATAAGAACAGATGAAGAAAAAGAAAAGATGTAATAAGTAATGTACACAAGGCAGAAATAAGAAAAAATTAGGGAAGAAAGAAATATGGAATAATATTGGTAAAGGACCAAAAACCTCGGAAGGAATAAAACAATAAAAAGAATATACACTGCTCCAAGGAATTAACGCACCACAAAAAAATAACCAAATTTTTAAAGTTAATTTGTGCCTAGACCATGTGTCCGATTTCAATGATTCTTTTTTTGTATGATAGGTTTTTTATTCAAAAATGTGAATGTACTATCGTTTTGTCAAAAAAAATTTTTTTTATGAATACAGTGTGTAACAATTGCGACGTGTTTTTTTCATAAATTTTGTAACACCCTGTGGAGTTCTACAGGTACACCAGCAAGTTAGAATTCATATCGTACTCTAGCCTTATCGTTTCTTAACATTTTCGTTTTTGATTCACTTTATTATCTCTATTAGTACCTGAAAAACACA
>JAFFZR010027081.1:0-28354 GCA_018397195.1 Lethrus apterus | reverse complement strand
TAATTCATTAATCACAATTTGCTTTGTTATGTTAATGCTAATTAAGAAAATTTTTGTGTCTCTCATATTATAGCCCTGATGATGGCAACAAATACAGTTGCCGAAACGTTGGCTATCTGATGTTTTAAACAAATCAACGAATAAACAACACAGTCCGAAAAGCTCGGTATTTATTCTACGTAAAAAGAAATGTTAATTTAAACAATTTTTAATAAATTTCCTTATCCCAATCGTAAGGACTTACACATCCCGGACGAATGTATTTTTGTCCAATAATCGAAAATCCCCTTTGACGTTGTCAAATGCACTCTCTTTCCATATTGTTACTTGTCTGCCTCGAGGCGAAATAAAGCCAATCCGTTGCGGTAAACGTTGAAGGTTTCGTTATAAATGAGTTGTGTTTACCGGGACGCGCCGCCGTCTAGCTGCTGGATACGTCTCGCGACCCACCCGAACATCGTCCATTAAAATTTAATTATAATTTAAATTACGCGTCATAACTCACTGTGAAATTCCCGTACGACACGACGTGCCGAAAGTTTTCGCCGATTATTAAATATTTTCGGCGTCCTCTTAGAAAATGTTGCATTCTGGCAAATCTTCTGCCATCTTTTGCCGGTAGCTTCAGTTCGGTCGATAGTAAGGAACGTCACGTTTATTATACAATTTTTGTTTAAAATCCTGTTGATTCGTCTAATATTTACAGCAATTAAAATACATCTAAACTTTCCCATATTTTCCAAACTCATCAATCATTAAATTATAATTATTACGTGTTTTTAAGACAAATGAAATATTTATTTCATCAAGTATCCATTTAGTGCTCAACTATCTTTTTCTTATGGTTTATACTTAAAATGACGCCGCAAACCTTTCAGTTTTTTTTTTTTTTTTTTAACTGGGACAGAAATACTAACCACGAAAAATTTCGAAGAAAATTTTTCTTCTAATTTTTTCTTCTCTATCTTTTTCGTTTTGTTTTCAACTTTTTTCTGGAAGATTTTTGATCAACTCTCTTTTTCTTTTGTTTATTCTTAAAATGACACTGAAAACGTGTCACCGTTTTTTTTTTAACTAGGACAGAGACACCAAAGCAAACCCGAAAAATCAAAGAAACGTTTTTCTTGTTGCATCTCTATATTTTCAGTTTTGTTTTCAACCTTTTTTTGTAGGATTTTTGCTCAACTGTCTTTTTCTTATAGTTATGCTTAAAATGACATTGAAAATATGTCATAATTTCATAACTTTTTTAACTGGGACAGAAATACCGAAGCAAACCCGAAAAATCAAAGAATAATTTTTCTTGTTGCATCTCTATCTTTTCAGTTTTCTTTTTCACCTTTTTCTGTAGCATTTTTGCTCAACCATCTTTTTCTTATGCTTATTCTTAAAATGATATTGAAAACATGTCATAATTTCAAATTTTTTTTATCTGGGACAAGAAATACCGAAGCAAACTCGAAAAAATCAACGACAATTTTTTCTTGTCTCATCTATCTTTTTAGTTTTGTTTCTCAGGGTTTTCTGGATAATTTTTGATCAACTATCTCTTTCTTATGTTTATTCTTAAAATGACACTGAAAACGTGTCATCGTTTTTTTTTTTTTTTTTAACTAAGACAGAAGTACGAAAAATCCAAAGAAAAATGTCTTCAGGTTTCTTTTCCAACCTTTTCCAAAAAAAAAATTTTCAGTCAATGTTTTTGCTTCTTTTTCACCTCAATGATGAATCCCATTTTCTAACATGTTGACCATGTGCTGCTTTCCTCCATATTTTATTATTTTTTACCCTTTTTGTTCCTTTTCTGTGCTGTTCTATGTTTGCCTCGTTAAAAATTCAATTCGTCATAGGGGAAGAGAAAGTGGAATTATGTTTTTTTTTTAATAAAAGGTTTTTCAATCATTTTCAAAAATTCGTTAAAAAACGTAACATTTTCCAAAAAGATGGTGTCGGTATGTGGAGGAAATAATTCTGTTTTTCGACAAAAATTTTGATATTTGGGGACATTTTGAATTTTAATTATTGGATTTATTTGATGTTGATATTATCATAATTTCTGTCATGATAATCCAACACTTAATACTTAAAACAATTGATATATGAGAATTGATCCTCTTTGAATTCTATTGTTAGGAAACGCCGATTTCTCCAATATGTTCACTATTTACGTTTACAGCTTAGTTATATTACAGCCGGAAATTTAATATAAACCGACAGAAAATACTCCCAACCATCATATATTACGTTTAGGATCACCTTTTGTCGCGCATACGGAAAAAACCACCGCACAACAAGCAACTAACGCTTGCTTGGTTTCCATCGCATAACAAAGTCTGTTTTATGACGCGTGCAGGCCGTTTCGGTTTCGTTATTAGCAATCCCGAAAGTATTCATATCTGGAAACGCAACCGTTTGCGGGGGATTCTTACCGGAAATGCAATATTCGAGCGTGCATTGTGCGCGCAGCTTGAACGTAAACATGAAGATGCATCGGATTAGACGTTATGCATATTCGGCCGGCGGTGGTGTAATTATTTTAGCCGCCCCATTCCCGTAGTTTATTCAATTATTCCACCCGCTTTACGGAATATATGTCCCCTGAATGTTGAGTATTTTATTAATGTGTGTCGTACGTATGTCGGATTTTATCGCCATTTTATTTACGGTCGCATATGTTGTTTATTCTTGAGTAGTTTTGATATCAAAATATTTTAAATGTTGATTTAAACATCTTTTCTTCAGATATTTTGAGGAGGAACTTAATTTCAATTTTTGAATGTCTTGTATATCATTTACTCTTTCTTCTTTCCCAATGTGTTTCCACTGCAGGTTTTCCTCCTCTCTTTCATTTCAATTTCTTCTCCGCAAAATATACGTTTCCATTTTTTATTTTCGGTTTTCTTACTAAAATAACTTTACGCTTTCTTCTTTGTCCCACGTAGCTCCACACATCAAAGGTCCTGTGTAAATGGCTGGCTATTTATAATTCTGTGTTTGAAATGCATGGAAAGAACAGATGAAAGTACAGATGAAAGAAAAGATGAAAGAACAGATAAAAGCACGTGTAAGTCCAAACCAAAAACTGCGTAAATAGTGGTTCTGTTTATCATCGTCCAACTTTGCTGGTAAATTATTTTATTTTGCACTTTTTTATTTAGTTTTCTTTTTGAAACTTCTTACATGCATTTCCTGTTTAGATGTCTTTATTAAATTGATGCTGTATTTTGCTGCTCTTCGAGGTTTTATAATTTTTGATTGATTTTTTTGTAAATTCTTGGAAAGATTACATGTTGAAATCTTTTGTTGGTTAAACGCTCAAATGAGTTTCTTTGATTTATTTATTCCTACAATGCATAGAGAAATCCAACAAAACTTTATAATTACAAATCTTGATTTTTGTCCGCATTGCAAAATTGATTATGTCACCATTTAAACGCGACAAGAAGTTGTCGTTGCTTAAATATTTTTTTTTACATTAAATCTTTCACCACTTCACTTTATTACCGATCGATGAAATTACCCGATGTCCTTTGAATGTGCGCGCTTTTGACGTAATAAAAAACCGCTGCGTTCGCCTAACACAGACATTTTAGTAATAAACATTAGCAAATTGATTGCGGACGATCGGTAAAAGCCAAATCAGAAGGACGTCGATAGAGTACGCGAAAAAAACCGCATATTGCGAAATTTCATTAAAAATATACATGTAGGAAGTTGGAAGTTATTAAACTTGTCTGGGGGTATTTTACTCGCAATTAACTTTGATTGAGGGTCAGCCGGCACAAATATTTGCTTATTACAAGACATTCCAGTTTTGTAGCGTGGATGGATGGATATATAATCCAGTTGATTATAATCTGAGTTTTAGGAATGAAGATGATTGTATGTTTGATGTTTAATATATCTTTGATGTTGGAAGTTTCTTTTACTTTTGTATTTTTTTACGTCGGTTTAATCATTGGTTTAAGACGATGGTTAGCAAAAAAAATGTCTGGCCCTTTTAAGACTGTGGACTATTAAACGAAGAATGCTGTCAGAACAGCTACTAAGAGAGTCTATTTTCTTATAAAATATTTTTTCCGTTTATTTTCGGAATTGATTTGAATAAATTAAGTCAAATGAAAAATATTTTAAAACAAATACGTCCGAATGGACATCAACATCACCGAATTTTATTTTAAACATTAAAAATGTCATTTTCCAAAATTTTCATTATAAACATCGCTCGATAAGATAAATATGTAAATAAATCACGCACGAATTTAATTTCTGGTTCGAAAATTAAATGCGCAAATGTACTTGTATTACTTTTAAATAGTGGAAAAAATATTAAAACGCAAACCGAACTGGTCATTAATCAAAAGTCGCATACATCACTGTTTATATTATACCGACAAAACCAACCAAAATGTTTCAACAAAACGTCAGCGATAATATCAATTGATTTATATTTAGTTGAATTTACTATTGTGTTTCCGTCATATAAAATAAATAAATTACCGCCACACAGAAAACTAATAAAAATTGATCGAAGGACTAATTTTTGAATTAAATTTTATTTTCTTTTTTTAGTGCCAAATTTTTGGTTGAATATGATGTGAAATTATACTTATCTTTTACTGCTGAGCAATCAACCAATAAAAACTCGAAAATGTAATGAAATATATTATATAAATATTTTATTGCATTTTCGAGTTTTTATTGGTTGATTGCTCAGGAGTAAAAGATAATTCTTTCTTTTTTGTCAGAAAAACTTTCAAATTTTATTAAATGAAGCAATTTGTATTAAAACTCCACGTGGACAAAATTTTGAAAATATAAACTTAATAACTTTATCGACTAATTACGCCTTAATTTAAACTCAAAGGGCTTTTTTGCGATTATTTGTTTCCCGTGCCGACATCAATCGCCGGAAAATTCCACCCAATAAATATTTTCTTCTCATAAAGCGGAATCAAAATTATATTTTCGCTTCGATGAATCTACAGAGAGATATACAAACTAATATCAAAAGAGATTACGACGTCTTTGAGCACCTTATTAACGTTACAAACTTATATTAGACCGACGTACAAAAAATAAGGAAAAAATCAAAATGAAACAATCGATGAGTCGCCATTTTGTGGTAGTCGCGTTTTGTTTGCACAGCTAACGAAATTGCGGAAATCTCCAATCTGGAAATTTGTAGATGGAGAAATATGGTAACGGCAAAGTTAAATACTGAGCCATTTGCAATGTTAATGACAGTCGGATCGATACTGCAAGGATCTGGCTTACCGACGTTTCCTAAGTGCCTCTCTATTATCTTGAGAATTAGTTCGCTTTTAGTAATCTGGAATATTTCATCAGACATTGTTAATTGAACTATTTATGGCGTATACGGACTGCAAACTTTGAACGTTGTCTTTAAAATATTCATCGCGTTCGTATTCTCAAGACACAATTAATAATGTATACTTAGTCTTGTATCAAATTTAGATTTTTCTTTTACAAGTTGATGTTTTAATGCAATTATGACATTCTTTAATATGAAAATCAGTTACAATTTAGTGAGAATGTGGGAAAAAAATAATCAAGAAGCACCACATACGTAATTATCTCAATTTGCAATGATTTTTTTTTTTTTCTAAAATTTTTCAAAAGGTGCCTGAGAAAAGCGGCGACACTCGTCTGTAAATGCATTCGATCTTTTCTTATGGATTAATCTAGACGCTTGTGTAGAAGGCATTTACAGGCGAGTATCAACACGTTTCTCACGCCGTGTTTCACCAGCTGGTGTGGCCCTTAAAGTATATATAAACGCAAAAATACACATTGGTTTTATGTTTATAGAGGCAATTTTTACGCAAAAGCTTGTAATGTAATTTTTTCCACAATGAAATAACACAGACTCAGAAATACGCCGAGACTGACGTACATAAACGAAACTACATTAATTAAATTTCCCATTCGGTGTAACTGGAACTGATTTATTATTTTTTTTTTTATTTTTCACAAAATATTCCGCGTCATTTAATGTAGAAACGTGTATTCTAGTTATAGTTGCCCCGAGTTAACGCGATGCGTGTTTTCTGATCAACTTTTTAATTAGCAGAACAACACACGTTCTGTTAATTAAAAAACAATAAAAAAAGTTTGTAATTGGTCGTTAATGCTTTTATTTACGATTTTGCAATTATTGAAATTGTATTATTGGAAAAATGTAGAATAAAATGTGTGTGTTGTATTATTTATACGTAAACGTAACAGGAAGGGAACTAAAATACAAATAAATTAAATAAAGGTACAGTTTAATAAACAAACACGTAAACAAGTTCGGCGCGTCGATAAAATCGTCATTATCATTTTTTTTCCTGCAAGATCATTAATATTTGCGAAATCTTCACGTAGCATCAACCCAATTCAACAAACTATAAATTCCACGACAGTACGTGATACATCATCGTTCGTTAGGGAATGTGGTGTGAAATTGCTTGTTATAAATCCATAAAATCGAATTTATGGCGTATAAATACAATTTTCTTGCGTGTAAACTGTGCACCTGTAAACAAGCCATTTATCATTCACTTGAATTCATACAACCGTCCCGTTATCAATTCAATCAAAATAAGAAAAATTTCCAGTTACGCGTTTTTATTCCCTCACGGGCGCGCGCACATGCAGAACATACATCGGGCCGAAATAAATAAATCCAAATCGACCACTTTCTCGATTTATCGCCCGAACGTCGACGGTTATAAATTTTTATTTACCCGTTACTGTGGACAACATGAGATCGGATTTGAATTGGGTAATCCGGAATGGAATCATGAACGGAGCCCAAGTACGTAAACTTTACGACCGGCACTAAGTAGAATTCCATCAAACGAAAGAAAATGCATGCAGTGAGCGAAATATGCATTAAGAGACTCTTGAAGTAGCGTAGCTTTTAAACTATTTGGGTAATTTATAATGCTAATAAATGTATTAGTATTAGCTTTCTGTAACGGGTAATGTTAAAATATTTTCTATTTACTTTAGGTTCAGTACATCAACAACAGTATATCCAACATTCTTTGTACAAACAAAAAAATATAAAGTAGTCTTCATAAATAAAGGTAAAAAAGTTAGAAACACATATACAAATTTTAATACATTCAAAGAAATACCAATATTTACAAATCCAGAATAATATTTGTCGCGGCCAGCAGGCCGCCACAGAGTCACCCCCACCAAAGGATGAGTTGGGGTTGCCTGCGCATCTTCAACGTTTTGGCGGGCCGCCCCAAAGGCGCCCCCACCTAAGGGTGGATCAGGGATGCCTGCGTATCCTCCATGTTTTAAAAGACAGTTTAAAATAAACCACCGAGACTCTAAGATCAACCATCAACAGTTTAAAATAAACCACCGAGAGTATAAGATCAACCATCAACAGTTTAAGATCAACCATCAACAGTCGAACAACAACCAAGAGTCTAACAACAACCAAGAGTCTAACAACAACCACAGACAGTCTAAGACCAACAACCAAGACTGTAACAACAACCACAAATCGATCAAGCTGTATTCTTTTATTGTAAATATAGTTATTAGTTCATCGTCTTTCATTTAACTTCCGGACAACCAAAGCTTCGCGGCGTGAACAATATTTTATTCCAATAAACAATATAAAACAAAATAAATTAGAGTTTTAATTTTCTATGATTTGAGTTGGCAGCGAAACAATCGTGTTCGCCTTGTTAAAATTCCTACGCGCGTGAGCGTGAATGACAATCGATGCTATTGATTTACAAAATATCAATGGAGCCTCAAATAGACTGAAAGTAAGTATTCAAATACAATTATTAATTTACAATCAGTTATGATTTGTGTAAATAAATGTGTAAATAAACGTCCAATATTATTTACCATGTGTGAATTGATTTATACAAGGTTAAAATCTTAGATAAATTACGCAAGACAATCTGCGACCGTGACCCATAATCACCAGGTGGGCAAATGTCAACGGATCGCTCGGGCGTACACAATCGTACAGGTATGTTTAGATTATTTATCAATAATTAATACAAGGAACAATCTGCTTATATTTTTAAACAATCATTAACACCTAAACATAACCTTAAATTGTATAAATATTTGCCAGAAATTTGACAAAATTTAAATTTACAATCGGATATGATTTGTGTAAATGAATATTCAATACAATTTTTAAAACGACTCACCTGGTTATCGTTGTCTTAATCCTTTATATTGGTCACCACACAACACAATAATTTATCATTCAAAACCACTTTTCAAACATCAACTATATTCACTACTAGCATAGGGTCTTCCTGTTTTAGTCCTTTTCAGGAGGTGAGCCACAATCAGGCTGAAAAATTTTACGCCGCATTTGGACTTATATAGGCAAAAATATGAACAAAAACTATTAAAGTAAAAACTTAAGTTGTGAGCTCTCTCGTTGGACATTAATGTAATTACAATTTTCAAAGTTAGAAGTAGCTCATAAACTAAGCTCTCGTGACGTTAACTTACGCAACCAAATCATCTTATTTGTGTTTTTGGTTTCAGACATGACGAACAAATTAAATTTGAAGATCTTTAACATCAACTGCTACCCGGGGTGCATTCCTTCTTGAGTTGCCATCATTCATAATTATTCTACTTATTTCTGTTTAAAACAATCATATTATTATTATTATTAAGTTATGGTACAACTTAATAATAATATTTTATAAAATTTCTTAACTAAATTATATTTAACTATCTGTATGCTAATATTTAACTAATTATTTATATTTTAATTTATTGTTAAATTTAATTATTTCCATTAGGAAATAACACAGCAGGATATAAATTTATGTATTATTAATGGAAAATTTAAATTGAATGAAGGATTTTTTATATGTTTATTTCATCGTTATCAATCAATAATTACAATAAAAAGTCCTGGTTTGTGTCACAACGAACTGTTTATTTCATAAAATTAAAGGCTAATACAAAAGGAAGTCGGACGCTCCGGGCCGCCCGCCGCTGATCGCACGAAACAAATCAGCGACAGCTTTACGAACCGAGCAAAACTATTGCAATAAATCCGATCTAAGAAGGGAAGGAATTTCTAATAACCGACAGAATAAGCAATAAGAAGGAAAGATCGGCGTTCGTCGATTGAGAGAGCGCTCGAATGAACTGCCGCACACGGACCGATCAAATGAGGAACGCGTATCGAGTTGGCCGTGCTTTTGCCGCTCGACGATCGCCCCGTTCCTCCGGCATACTTTGAACTCTCCCGCCTTAACGCCCTTCTTCACTACAAAGTACCGGAGAACGGAAAGAGTTGCTCCTAAACGGAATTTATTAGCACGGGTTCGCTTTGATAGTGCATTTAGTGTTCGACTTGTTTATTTAACAAAAATCCGCTTCGTAAATATGTAGGTCTTTGGAACCGTGAATTTATTGACGTGAAACTTTGACCATTCGGACTTGAAAGGATCTGATAAAAGATCATGTGTGTTGCAAATGGAATATATTTGAAATTGTATTTAAATTCTTAAATTGGAATTTTTGAATGTTGGAGTTTTGTACAAACGTTAAAATACTCTTTTCATTCTCATTCCTCATTCCTCATTGGTTAGTGCAGCTTCTACTGATGCTGCATTAAGCAATAGCGAAAGTAGTTGAAACAAGTAGAAGCTAATCTAATCTACAAATCCAGTCAGAATTATAATTGAAGAAGAATTAAAGAAACTCAATTAATTAAATTAATTACATTTATATGATTTCTAAAAAAAAATGTCCTCTCACAATACATTGAGAAAACTCTCCATAAATTATTATTTCTACAAACGGTCGATATAAATCACAACAACTATCACAAAAAACATCAGTTTGATTTATCCTTCCTTTGTTATTATAATAATCTTTGATGATTTATGTTCCTGATGATATTCCTTTGTATTTACAGAAATTTGAATAAAATGGTGTTTTCTTCGTTCGAATCCAAATATGCGCATCTATTTATTTCAGTAAACAAAGAAAAAGCTGTTGAAATCCTCGACAAATACAAATTCAACTTGTACCGTTTTTCAATTCAAAACCCGAACGTTTGCTTGATACGTCGGAACACACCATAAATTTACACTTTGTCCTCGATAATAAAAGTTAATCGAGCCTGCTTGTTTACAACCGCCATTTGTCTTTAACAACTCATTCGCGTCCCGCAATAATTTACAGCCGACGACCGGAGCCGAAAGCTTTACTTTTAAGGGGCAATTTTCGATACAAAGCGACTTTTTACCGGAACGTTTATAGACCCTAACGTGCGAATACGTCACGACTTAGCGATCCTGTCAGGACGTCGGACAAACGGGTGAGAAGTTATAGGTGGAACTGGGGTTAATGCTGCTCTCAGCCGATAACGAGGAGCCCTGCCTAGGACATTTAGTGTCTAATGACTCCACCGTTCCGAATTACCGCCCTTTTTTGCGCACTTACCAATAAGTGCAAGTTTCAAATCATTTGCGACTCGTATGAAATGCGGGACAACAAAACTCTTCTTATTTGTTATGTATGGATCATTAGCAACTTCAGGGGAAAAAACGCCTAGTCAGCGAGTGAGAAAATAAAAATAAAAATTTTTCTTGTTTATTTCGATTCGACGGTGACTTGTAAGATTCGCATCGAAATTCATCGAGATATCAAAATATAAGCTTCGTTTAATTACGTTTGGTATTTATAATGAAGGCTTCTGCGTTTTGCTCCTAATGGATTTCCATTATTTCGCGCACACGTTTTGAAGCTTCCATTTAAATCACAATCTACAATAACAGTTGAACAAATATGAAATTTTGATTGAGATGGTGACTTCGATGGTGGAAAAATTCTCAAGCTAGCAGAAAATGGGATTCTATTTAAAAAAAATACACAATACAACTAATAATACTTTTACAAATTAAACGATTTCTACATTATTGTTCAAATTAATTGTGCACTTATTTCTACTTGGAAGGAAGACCATAAAAAGTTATATCTAATAACTCCTATAAAATTTGCTTGATGCGGTGACCTTCAGGTATCACTCTTGTGGCCAACTGTATTTATAATTTATGTAAGAAACGCACGGGTGGCGGTGTCTTTACCTTAATATTTTACCGAATTTTACCTTTATTTGATATTAGACGTGTACGGCGCAACTTAAGCCACTTTTGCGTGGTCTGGCTCCTCCCTTCGATGGGTTGTGTGGGATTTTATGGTAGGTTTGGCCAAGGTCACGCGAGACCGAAAGTTGACTTCGCACTCACCACCCCGTTCTTATGATTTTCTCCAAACCAAACCCAAAGCCGTCCGTATCAGTATTTCCAAGTTAAAATTTTTAAAGTGTTAGCTGCCACCATTAACTCGAAAGCCAATACGTCTGACCAAAACTGACAACCTAACCAAATATCGATTCAAAATACCTATGTCAATACTCAATTACCCAAAGAAGGTGTGAAATTCCAAAATAAAACATAACAGTTCTAATTAACTAAATTTAATAATAAAAGTATTTAAATATATTACAAAAATTTACACCTTCGATAATCATAAAAAACATAAAGTAATAGAATTAATCAATTTTACAAAACTAAGTTGAAAAGAGTATTATTTACAAAAATTAAGATATTTCACTTAAAGATCGTTTATTCTGAAGGGAGTTCCTTGTACCCCATTTAGCATCGATCATTCAGAATTTTAGACAAATTATTTAACCTTTTATTAGACAAAACTTAAAATTCAATAAATCTTTTGATTACCAATTATTTTCCTTTTTACATTTATCGTTCAGGTTTTCTAATTTAAGATTATTTAACATATTATTTGACAAAACTTTTAATTCATTAAAATTTGCGATTACTAATCATATTCCCCTTTTAACATTTATCGTCCGGGATTTCTATTAGAAAATTATTTAACATATTATTAGACAAAACCTTTAATTCAATAAATTTTGAGATAACTATTTTCCTTTTTAATTTACATCTTTCTTCAATGTCTAATTTGAGAACTTCCTTTTCGTAAGTTTCTTAATTCACGTCTAAAATATCAAATTCAACAATTTTTCAGTTTACTAAAACCAAATTAAAACAACCCTTTTTTATACTTTCACGTACTAAGGCTAATTTAACTTTTTCTTGTCACTTTATATTGTTCATCAATAAAATACATTTTCGATTTTCATACTTCAGCGTTTTCCCGCCTGTCCTGAACACGATAAAAACTGATTGTGTACTTACAATTTTATGTCAAGACTACACAGTTATCCTGGTTCTTTTTTCCTGTTTATCCTGCCCAATAATCCTTATGAAGGTTTCGCTAATTCAGTCGCGAGAGCCTTAATTACACAACACCAACATCTATCTTTATTTATTCGTAAAGTTTTAATGCAGATGTCTGCTATATTAGAATTCGATAATTACACTGACAAATTTTGCAAAGTTTGTCAAAATATTTTGTTGAAAAATTATACGCAAACCCCTATTATACTTATTTCTAAGTATCTATATAACTTTATAAAGTGTAATTAATTGTATATACAAAGTGTGTTTCAAATATTTTTCTACGGAAAAGATCCATTTTATTCTCCTTCATTAAAAATATAAATATAATAAGATGGATAGATTATTCTATATAGATAATAATTACCACTCAAATTTTTTATTTTAAATTCACAACAAAGGACACCTGACTCCTTCTTGTCGCAATAAGCTCGAAAGGTAGCGCCGGTGATTACCGACATCACCGGAACTTGTACCCCTCGTCAACGATGACGTGTTTTCGCGGCGACATCAGCTTTACAGGTCGGAAGTGGGCTAATGTAATATATGTATGCCGTGGGCGAAGTCCACGTCGGAATTTTCGCGGTTGTCGTCGGGGTGAAATTAGCATGCAATTTTGTGTATACGCGGTTAACTCGATTTAACCCTCGTCGCATTGTCAGAAATTGTCGTCGCTTTGCGCACCGTATGAAACTTTTATTTGCAAGATTTTAAACCAATTACGTTTCGTCGCAATTAGAATTCTGGTTTGTAATTCGACGTAAAGCACCGCTGCAGTTGACAAGTCGCATACGCCCCGATGAAATTTTATAATTAATTTTGGCGGAATAAGATTAGGCGCGTCGACGACGGGCATATAAAGCAAACTCTCCAGGAAACTGTTTCCGGGCCCAAGAACACGAAACTTAAACGTATTCTGTGCAGGACGGTCGAGATTCGAGATGCAAACATTTCGGTCATTTAACGTAACTGCAAATTAGTGGCTTCACGTAGAAAACGTCTTTAAAACTAACTAATGTTAAAACATTGTCGAAACCTCACACTCCGTACTTATTCTCAAATTTATCCACTTACTTGCATGCACTGTCTATAAATAATAAGAAAAAGGGAGAATTTTCAACAATTTTCTTAGTTGTGTATTTTACGACGAGTTTCAGCGAATTTATCTTAAAAAAAGTCTTTAAAAAGTTTGTAAAACTGAAGGAACTAAAACGGAAATTTTGCACAAAAGGCAAATTTATACAAGGGCGATTATTCTCAAGAATGTAAGATAAACATTTCATTATAAGAACAGTTTTCGAAATAAAATTCAATTCTTTTGTATTTTAAAATTTTCATCATTGATTTTATATATTTTATGCAAAAACTCATATTTTAAATGCTGCGAAATGCACTAAATTTTGTGTATTGTTTTTTTATGTTTAATGAATACAAGTTGTCTTAAATAGGAAAATCAAAATTAAATAATAATTAAATAAATCATCAAAGTATGTTGTACAAGAAAGTTAACATTGTTAGTTAAAGTAGTCTTGTTCTAGATCTCTTTAACAAAAACCAGTCTACGGAATTTAAAACTTTCTTCCGATGTAGCAAACTTCTCTGCCCCCAATTAAATTACACACGCCGTTTATTAAACATTTTTGGGTGAAGTGATCCCTAGAAGCCACGATCACGGATCATCAAATTAAACCCAAACTCCATGTTCATTCGCAAGATTCCCACTTTATTTATTTTAAGAGGAGGTAAGCCGACCCGCAAAGTTTAAACTTAATAATGAAACTCGAGTACAATTACCACAATTGGACCGGGCCGGTCGCGCCCGCGTTGCTTAAGAAAATTTGTGGTTCTTTATTGTGTTAGAACTTTAATGAACCGAACAACAATGCAAGTTTATATTACCGCTCTTGTTTACAATTCATTTGTCACGGGGAAAAAATTCGGTCGGCAAAGTTTGACGCAAAATGCACAAAAATTAATATTCGGCAAATATTTATGCGCGTCTGCGAATTACGAACGCGGTTGTTTTGTTTTATGAATACAAAGAATAAAAAATGTCTCTGTCGCTTAAGAGCTGCTCGTAGAAATTCTGTATTCATCATCAAAGAAAAAATTGAGAAACTGATGCTACAATTGAGACCATGTAATTTAAATTATCCTCAGATCTTCAAAATGTTATTTATATTAATTTTTGCATCACATTATTACACATTTTTCTTCTATTCGATTGTCACAGAAAACATTTTCAACGATATTTTTGTAATTTCAAGATTCCTCATTGTGGAATTTTCGCAAGTTATTACATCCGTTCTAACCGCAAACAATTGTACGGCACGTGTACCTACTACGTCACTTTTTCGATTATTGTGAGATATATCATTTCCAGTTTGTAAATACAAAGTAAATAAGTTGGGAGGTGAACGCGCAGCGGCATTTCTGTGTCCCGCGAGAACATATCGTCATAAATTTCCGGCCGTAACGCATTTTTAAATTCTCTTCGCTTTGGGAGAACGGAAAGCGAATATAAAAATGACTGTATATTATTGTAATATATAACGCGTGCAAAAACGGCATAAATTTCGACGGACTAACACGATGAAATTTCGGCAGATATATTACGCAGCCTACGACAGAAATTTTATTATTTGAAACGTGCATAAATGGTTTGTACATTTTTAAAGCTTATACGGCGGCCCGGTCCCACCTCGGTTTTATTTTAAATTATTTACGACGAACTCGTCCACCTTTATTTCTCGAATGTGAAGTTTCCCTACACATTATGCAGTAATCTTTACTAATGTGAATAGCGGTTGATCCTTTCACGCAATATGTTTACTAAAAGCTTTTCCTGCCGTCACAATTTTTAATAGCAAATTTGAAATTGATGATAATGTAATTTTATCATCTTGTTCTATAGGACACATTGGTATTATTATTTTTTATTCATGGATGAAATAATCCTTTTTTTGTTTAAATTCTGTTAATTCTTTGACCGTAATATTTACACTCCACTTACATTTATTCTTTTTGTTGTTGTTACCTTTCATTTTCTGTCACTAGTACCAGATCATCTTGGATGGCAAATCACCAAATTTGAGATTCCTTCAATTTCATAGATGAACAGACTTTATATGATTTTTAATATTTTAATCCATATTTTCGAAAACATTTAGTTTAATTGTAACAAAATATGTAAGATCGGAGACAAATACAACTTAGGTACACTTAAATCACAAATAAGTCAATCCAATCCGTCTTTATCGAAAATGTAATTCGGGGCCCAATTCCATCGAAAGCAAAAGCAAATTCATCCCAATTTGGATATTGCTTTAATTGTAGACAAGTACAAATTTATAAAATTTATTTTCTTAATTTCAAATAATGCTGATAGATATTTTCGACAGAAATAAAGCTTTGTATACGCATTGCGGGATAATCAATTTCATAAAGTATACAATTCACTCCGAACATCATCTCAGAGAGAAGATAACGACTTCCGGCGAATAATTTCTAAATCAGAAAAAGCAACTGATGTAAAAACGCAGAAGCGAAAGCTCTCTTTGTCATTTATTAAAGCCTTATTTTAAATGCATTTAATGCTCGCATTAAACGAGCTCCGCTAACGTTTGTCTGCGATATGAAGCGAACGATCAAATAATAATTTTTCAACTTTAATTAAAAAAATGTTTATTGTGCAATAAAAAGTTTAAAATTAAATTAAATTTAAGGAAAAAACAACAAACACGGATTTTCGCAAAAATAAACTAAATGATAGATGCGAAAGTGTCGGGTGTGAGGACTGGCAATTGCCTTATTTCGACGGTTATTGAAAGTACAACCGGATTTACAGCGAACTTGGAAATATTACCGAAGTTGAAACGCGAGTTTTGATTCGTGTTCGTAACCTCCGAGGGTTTATACTTCAAAACTTCAGTTTTTAAATCAAAATTGACATGGAAACTTCTTAGCATATATATGCACTAAGGGGACGGGTAAAGTTAAATTTTACGACGGCGCGGGCGGTGCAACGTTACTTTTCGAACATATTTCGAATTTATCGCATTCTAATGTACTCGAAAAAGATTCCCAAATCTTATTTATTTATTTCGTCGATTCTATCGATAAGTTTGAAAAACTAGATTGAATACGCTTTTTTTGCATTTGGACAATTTGCGAAACTTTACGGCACCAAAAACAAAATTAAACGATCGCTTTTAACAGTGAAAGTTTCGTTGTTTTGTATTCACATTTATATTCTTGTTTACTGATATTGGGATTGAGCCCCGACCAATCGAAACCGAAAACTAATTCAAAACTAGAACGAAAGAAATTTATAAATGGTGAAATTATTCTAAACCAAAGGAAAAGTTTTATCTAAAATTCTGACAGTTATATGGAGTTTATATGATAATTTCCATAATTCATCTGCTGAGCTTCATCGTTTTCTGGGGATGTTTAACGTGATAATTTCGAGAAAATAAATGTTGGTTGGTTAGAAAAATGCATTTTGAAAAAGAAATACGCTTCTGATTCGATTTTTTTAAATAAATTCTGGACTGAATGTCCAGAATTTATTTGTTTTAAATTGTTTTTAGCAAAATTCTGATGGTATTGTATTGATTTATTTGTCTTTAAAATATTGTTTGTCATCATGTAAGTAATTATTAAATCCCACAAAGGGCCTCGAATATCTCGATTATACGTCGATGTAAGGCAAATATAAACAAAAAATTGTGAAGTAGACACCACCTTCTTCTGTGATGGCATTGCACTGTAAATTGCGACTGACAAGACGCTGACAAGTACAAATGACAAAACAATGAGCTGTAAAATACACCGACAAGCAAACAAGACGTTGAACGGACTTTACACTCGACGCGTACCATGCTTCCTTAAGAACGAAGGAAAGTTTAGTTAATTGTAACACCCCTACAGGGCGAGCCTTTCATTTACACTTCATACGAAAACTAGATGTGAAGTTGAAGTTGGGGTTAGAAAATACTTGCATTCTCGTTAATGAATTATTTATTAATTGTTCATTTGCGACTAGTTTCGGCCAAAGCCATCCTCAGATCATGTGCGTCCTAAATTTATTTTATTTATTTATTTTATTTAACCCTTTCTGTTCTGCCACCTCAACAGGTCGAACCCAATTACAGAGTGTGGTGTTTGAGTTGCGGTCACGACCGACTTACAGTTGTTAGAAACCATTCCAGCATATGCTGCAAAGATTAGGGAAACGTGAAAAACCTAATCAGAATGGTCGGTCGGAAGGCCAACTCGAAGTTAGAAACATTGTAAACTTCATCTCTGAAATAAAATTCCAGTGTCCGTAACTAAGATTTGAACCTTAGACCTTGAGATTACTGACCTACTGACTAAGCCACTAGATGAAATTGAGAATTATAATGGTTAATTCTCAATTTCATTGTGCGTTTTTAGTAACATTTACTAACTTTAAGTATTTTCATGATTTCATATTCTTTAGTTCAACGATATGTTTGCCTGAGGGGACGGCTTTGGCAGAAACAAAAATACAAAAAAATATATAAAATTATCATCTATTCTAGACTTAAACTTCTTAATTTCCTTTAATTAATTAATTAGTTATCGTTTCGTTTGGATGTTACGACGAAAATAAATGCAATTTTACAACAACCGAATAATTAATCTCTTTAAATGATTGTTGTCGTAATGGACTTTGTTATTGCTCGTGGCTCTCAATTAAAACTTGCTATTACGAAGGGACTCCTAATGTTATTTCGCCGTAACGATTTCCGTTTTTCGGACGTAAAACGATTAAACTCATCTCAAAGTCTTCGAGACGTAATAAGAAACTAATAATTTAACTGCGAATCGACTAATTTTCGGCGTTCGTCGTTGGAAATAAAAACTAACGATTTCCGATATGTTCGGACGCGCGTAGTTGGGTCGTCGACATCAGACAAACGGATGCAAATTAAACGGGTTCGTGTAGATTCTGTGTTTATTTTGGGGCAGTTTTCATGTTGATGAATTGGCTTTAAATTATGGCTCTCAAAAAGGTTCCTACGTTGAACTTAATAGCTATTGCCGTCGTGATGGCATTTATATGACCTAATAGCATGTCAAATTTGATTAGTTCTTCGATGTGGCGCCGCTGCTAAGATGCATAATTTTCCCATTTCCGACATCAAAGAAAATCGACTATGGACTAAAATTGAACTGTGAAACTCCTTGTTAGTTTGTAAACACATTTCTTGATTTTGCATTTTTATTGAAGAGAACATGGGTGGTTGGTTGTGCGTCTTGACAAATCCAATGAGAAATATTTTTTTAATAAATGGAAAATTTTTTTCAACGTTTTAACTTCAGTTGGTATCCTTATAGTGTTTTTGTGTTTCGATCGACATTTTGTGGCAAGAAAATAAAATTCTGTGTCTATACAGGCTGTCCCAGATAGTGTGCTCACTATTGGGATTTCGTAAACTGTAAAAGATAGAGAGTTGGTTGAATGAGACAAAATATGCGCGACTTCATGGCCTACTTACTAAAAAAATCATTCAAAATAATGGTCGGGTATACCAAATACCAAAACCCTTGTCTTCTGAACTTTCAGTTCCAGGAGTCCTTTTTCAAAAAAATCTTCAAAATCTCTCATTCATATATTCTCTCTTCTACCCCATCCGTTATCAGCATATTAAATCGTCTACGAAATCCATCGACCACGTCCTCCAGCTCAGAGATGATGTAAATTATACATTAAATTAATTTAAATTAATTAATAAATGACTAAATTAATATTAAATAAATGGAAGTTAATTTTAAACCATACGATCGTCGTTCAAAACACGCCGCGACCGCGCGCCGGCCAGTTTCCCTCACCGCAGTTTTCGAAAACAATTCTAAATCTATTTATGTTCTCGTCGGATTTAATATGTACGTTAAATTCTTCGTACCTACACTTTAGAACCTATAAAGAAGTCGAACGGCACCGAAATCCAATACAACGTCGGAATTGATAGTCGGTCTGTTTACAACACATTGTACCATTGCCATTAATCCATTGTCAGAAAACAGTATCAGAAATGGCGTTATAAACGTAATTTACGATGTAAACTTGTCCCGCGCCATTCTAAGTTATAAAGTCGCTCGAATTACTTCACTTGGGGGATTTGTTTTTATTGCGCCGATTTAAAAGGGAATCATTGCTTATTTGATTATGAACTGTCGTTAAAACTAAGACATTTAACAGCTAGTTAAGTTAGTTAGACTGACAATAAAAAAGATAATGAATAAAGGATTTGAATACATTTTTTAAACAAACATCCAAGTCAAAAATTAAGTTTACTGAAACTTAATGACCGAAACGAAATGAATTTATATTTTTTTTTTTACATGCCAAATGTGAAAAGGGGAGCGCAATTGCAAATGGGGAGAAACTTGATAAGAAGAACGACACAACTTTTCGGTTTTCGATCAAAAGGAAATTTTAAGAGATTTCAACTGTGTGGTGCACATTTTAAGAAGTTTGTCGATATGTATGCAAGGACAGCCTAACAACCACAGGGCTAAATGGACTATAGCCCAGGGGTGCCAGCCTTTTGGGGCGGCAATTGTTCTTATGGGTTATTTGAATTTTGTATTTTCTTTTGTACTCCTTTTTATACTTCTTTTGTACCCCTTTTTACTCTTTTTAAATTTCAATTGCGGAGCGAACCCAACCATAAATTATAAATTTTTATAAACTGAAAAACTAATCCTTTGAATTTCGATTTACGGAGCGAACCCAATCCACACATCTGTACTCCTTTTTCGTAAAAAATAATTTGTCACCTTATTTATTGGTAATTATATTAAGTTTTTCTAGTTTTTCTAGCTTCTCCTCCCGCATATTTTTTATGCAGAGGAAGCCACGGGCACCAAATACCTTAGGATGGCCCTGTATGTATGTAATAAGGGGTTCGAAAAAATAAAAAAACAAAGAATGTTAAAGTTTTACTTTAAAAGTGTGTTACGTAGTACGTAGTAAGTAGAAAAGTCTTCCTGAAGAAATTGATGAAAGTAAATGTCTGCAAAATTGAGGATGGGATAAGTTCTTTTGATGTATGCCTGGCTCGTCTAAATGGAACAATTAAAGGTTGAGGCAACTGTTTGTATTGATGTGTTTAACCATTATTTTTTATTGTATTACAGGTAAATTAATTATACATTTTACGCAAAGAAACAACTTTTATTTAAATAGTTTCTTCAAAACTTGTATATAAAAATCACTAAAATGTCAATAATGTTTAAATTTACGAAGTCTGTATCACATCGCTTATAATTAAGTAATAAAAAGTAAACAGCATGAAAAATCAAATTATTCCATAATAAATAAGAAATTCGCACGGTAATTTATAAAGCGAGTTTGATAATCCCGAAATGAAATTATACGCCCCATTACATTTGCATTTTTAAGAAGGGTGTATCTTGACTTGAATAATTACATTAGCGCAAAATAAAGACTTCAACGTTATGGTAATGAAGTTCCAGTGTATTTAAAATAACTTGTTAATGTTAAAGTAATATATTCAAGACTGCAATTTGAATAGATGGCGCGCAATTTATGAATAAATTAATACCGAAAACGCCACGGAACGCATTATGCCGCGTTGGATGTAATTCGAGGCCCCTCCACGTTCAGCCTTGGACGAACAAAGCCGTAAGATTTCCCATGTGAGATGTGACAAGTTACTACTGACAAAACTAATTGTTAGTCTAAACAACTAACGTCGAGAACTTTAGTTTACATCCAGAGTAAGCCAATTATACTTTTACTCGGCTCTGCTTTCTTGTTTTAACAAGTACGTTACATAGGGAATTTGCATTCGTGTAACTCAAGAATGTTTGTGTAATTTATTTCGTTTCTAACGAAGTTTGTTTTACTTCAACGTTATCATTTATACTCTCGTAACTTGTTTAAACGTAAATGTATTTCGAAAGATTTTCCAATTTATAAACTCGATCCTAATAGCTTTAAGTGGCGAGTTAGAGGAACAACTTAACGATTTCCCATATGGGAATAACAGTTACGAAATGTTACATATTGTGGTGATGTGCTGATTTTATTTAATTTGTTTTAATTTAAATTTTATTCTACTGCATAAACTCACCTGCTAGCTCATCAGGGTTTTGCTTTCGGAGGTTTCCAGGAGTTTAAAATTGCCGCTCTTTTTTGATTCAAATTCTGACAAAAGATGTTCATTTATTGAAATTACCGGAAAGGGCACCAATCACATTTAAATCAGTGATTCTTAAATAGTTATACTTATTTAATTATAGCCAAGATTTAAAATAAAATAATGTCAAAAAAATCTACGGTTCTGTAATATTACTACACTTACAAATTTATTTCATTTTTATCTCTTCTATATTTCTTAACTTTTCTTTTTAGCCTGACTTTTTACATAATCCCATAAAAAATTCTTTATAAAGAGAAGCCAACCCTCCTTCTTCAAGTCAAATACTTTCTTCAATCTTCCCAAAAAGAAAACTTTAACATTTTTGACATAAACGTTTTTTTAAAGTTCAAAAACTGTTTGCGCCTATGGATGACTCACCAAGCCGAATTGAAGATAAGGTAAACATTCCATGATTATAAGAATCATCAATCTAATAAAAAACAAAAATAATTTAAATGTTGGCGAAGATTTAAATATAGAACCGCCGTTTTTGCGAATTTTTCTTTGAAGCAGTCTTTAAAATTATTCGATTCATTTGTTTAACGATTCTAACGTCGAATAACTGTGTACAGATTATTTCCTGAACTGTTACTGAAAAAATCTACAAAATATTATTAAGGTTACGTGTCTCAGAAATTCACATGAGGACTCATTATTTCCAGACCTTTGTGCTACGTTCATGCATGCTTTCCAACCGCACCTCATTTGTTATTCACTGCGTATCGTCTAGAATGTGTGCTTTCAAACGTATTTACGTTATTGAGCAATAATGCTTCACTAAGGAGTATACAACTTTAGAAAATGGGCGATTCTAGCGACTCTTGCGGCGTTTCGCATCGATTGGCGCTACGGCGACGCCCTCACAAACTAAAATTGGCCTTCTCGTCGAATTTATGTTAAACTTTATTTTGATCGTTTCACGTATTGTGTTCTAAATTTCGTAAAGTTTAAATTATCTGACGTGCTAAGCGAAAAAAAAATGAATGAACTGGGATGAACAGAACGAAACAACAAGATTTGTATATGTTTTTAGTTTTCCTTGTAATTAAATAATTAAAGAAATTTAAAATTTATATATTCTGTAGCTACAATGTTTTATTTTATTGAAGTTATCTTGGCTGGGTAACCTCGCTTTTTCTGAAAGGTGTTGTGATGCGTTTGGATTGTGTTGTCATAGGGCTTGAATTAGGTTCTGCCGTTGATAATGTAAAGGAGGAAATTTTTAAGACAATAACAACGTATATCATGTCTTTTGCTGAAGTCCATTATTTTAAGGCAATATTATAAATTTACAACATTGCCCTTAAAAATTTCCTCATTTACCTAGTGGACGTATCAGAAACCTACAAGGATTATGTAATTATTAATCTTTCCACTCGTAAATTATATTCAGATTCCTAAATATATGTCTGTTAAAAAATATATTTTTTTTATTTATTTGTAAAATAAAATAAATTATAAATCATGTATAACGCGATATATAACATATTTTTGAATATCTCAAATTTAGTTACTCATCTAATCATAAATTATTGTCATCTTAATGATTCATGGATTCATGATTCATGTAGTCAATCAATTCACAATTGTCGCCGTCGTACACATTACATCAAACTATCGATTTTCCGTCAAACGATCGGATTTTAAAGACGACCTTCATTTATATAAATTTCAGTGACAGTTTTCTTGTTAGATTGCGACCACCGCGTCGTCATCGCCGTCCTGTCACTATTAGATAGTTTCGAATGATGACGGGCGTCCATCATCGTCGTCCTTTCGCACGTTACCGCCATTCCCAACCATTTGCCGCCTTTTTTCCACTCTTTTCCAACTATCGCCTAACGTACGACTTTCATATTTTTCGGTAAATTTTTAAGGCGAATCTGTCGTACATCGTCGATCGTAAATCTTCCTTTCTTTGTAGTTGTTATCGCTGATCAATCATACCGGGAGCATTAGCATCGATATTTACGTTTTAGACAAATTTTCGATGTTTGTTGTGTTCGCGTTTTATGTACAGGCGTCGAGATTTTTCACGATTTTCTGTAATAAATTGCCGTCGAATATCGTTGCTGATATTTCTTTCGTGCTATAGAAATAAATCTCCGCTGTGTTAAAAAGATATTCGTAGATTTTTGTCATTTACTTATGGATCGATATATTATTTTTTTTACGGTTTCATGAATACTTGTTTAGGAGTAATTGATTGGCTTTCCTTTTAATTTTGCTTATTCAAAAAAAAAAATGATATGAAGACAAGAAATGGATAAATGATAAGTTTGGAAAATAGATAGAGAAAAAGTGTATCCAATCCGTTCATTCATGCATATACATAAACACGAGAATACAGATTATGTTTTCTTCGGATGCGTTGCCCAGAGGAACGAAATTCATTAAACGAAACACACGGATTCTGATTAAACCATGTTTGTAAAATTGAAACTGGGAACTTTAGAATTAACCAGAAAGTTTGCCAATTTGTTATTATTCATTGTTTACTAGTAGACAACGGTGTGTACGGATTTTATCGTTGCTTCAGTAATTGAACAAAATATCTCACAAACACCTGACGTGTTGAAAGTTTTATGCTTTGTTTATTAAAACAAAAAAAATATATGTCTTCAGTGTTTTTTTTTTTCATAGCTTTTTAAGCAATTTTTAAATTACAGTTTTTTGTTTGAAATCGTAAATATGCATTTCCTTTAAAAAGCAAATACTTTATAAACAATAGCTCCGTGCATAGCTTTTTATCGCGAGTAAAGCACAATTTTTTCATCCACTTTTGTACCAACAAACGGATTCGAACGCAACGATTATACGTCTAATCCTTTCGACTGGGTTTGGGAATTACCGCGAAATGAATTTCCAAAAGGAAGAATATCGTAAACTTTGTGAATTATGTAAAGTTGCAGGATTTCGCGGAAAGTTACATCGAACAATGTCGTTTTTGTCAAACGTTTGTGATTGTTTCGAAGGCTAATTTAATAGCTTTGCACTAATCTTTTGTTAATTGTGTTTAATGCGAGTGACATAGTTTCGATTTGTGAATTTTAAAACGGAACAAAAATTATTTGACCGAGTCGTACACCCACGGACGAAGAATATACCATTGTCGCACTCCAGATTTAAAAATAAACATAATTAAACGTGAAATTAACTGAATATTTTCATTGAATTTTCTGTTTATTTTCTGTCAGATTATAATTCATCTTATTATTAAAAAATGATCATTAAAAATCTCAAAATGTAAAATTTCGTAGATAAAAACTTTCTTTAGGAGAGCAGTATTTTGATCTGTACACGGTGAATCATAAATTATGTGATAAATACTTTGATGAAATTTAAATCCGCAAAAACGGCGGTTCTATATGTCCACGCCTATGACATATTGCCGTGATATTTGTTAAATTAATTAAACAAATTAATTAAATGATCTGAAAATCTTAATTTTGAATCCATCTAAAATATTTAATTATCACTGCACATTTTTCTTCTAGCAATTTTGGAATAAACTTACACGAGGATTTCAATATCATAATAAACAATATAATGTAATAAAATTAATCCTAAGTATAATGTGTGTTTTTGTTCACTTAGAACTAAAATAATTGAAATTATTTTTATTTTTATTAATAAATTAATGTAATTTATTCTATTGGGGCGGGGAAATAACACAGCAATATGTTGCCGATTTGATTTTTTCCCGTTGAATTTATTTGACTTTGAAAGAAAGAAAGATAACAATAGAAATTTTACTATAATATTTTTTTGATCACATATGATTAATCGATTAGTGATTGCGTTGTGATATAAATTCCAAAGTGGTTCTAGAGACATCGCGGAGAAAGTTTTCCCGTCATTTGACTATCGCGCACATTTCATGCGACACAAATCACACAATCGATGGGTATTTTTTCCTGCCGGAGAAATATGAAAAGTTTCCAAGTCGGCTGCCTACACAGAGTCGTAAAACACACGCCTCGCTTTTTCTCGGCTTTGTTAGTTCGGAAACTGACCGTAACATTTATGGAAGTTGAGAAAGTTTGGAATGTTTCTGACGAATATTACCAACTATGAACTTTACATAACTTAAGCGTTTACATTTAAACTGGCGAGGAACGCAGCCCCGGACGCCCGGATTTCGAATAAGTTTATTGAATTTATTCGAATTTTTTGCGGCGCCTGCTTTATTAGGTATTTTTGCGGTTTGAATTTAATTTGTTTTCGATGTGAGTTTAGAGCTTTCGAATATACCTTACGTTATCCTAAACTTTGTTTAATTTATTTTCCAAAACTTTGCTCGAATGTAATTAAAAATTTATTAAATATCTAAGAATAATTTTTATTAGGACTGGAAACTTAATAAAAAAAGTGCGATAAAATAACTTTAGTGGGAAAATCGTTTCATTTATATTTTTGTTATAATTTCTAATTTCAAGAAAAAATTTCCTTGAAAAACTCAAATTTGAATAAAGCATGAATTTTCGCGCTGCATTCCAGTTTATCAGATCTTTGTATTAGCGTAATTAGCAAAACCTTTTATAGCGCAACGACTGAATCCGTAACGTTTGAATATCATTACATACGGAAGACTCGACTTAAACAATAGTTTTTTTTTTTTTTTTGCCAAGCACGCGTCATAATACATCAACGGATATCAATTGGAACTCGCCTCTGCTTCGTTTCAAGCGCAATACAATTGTAATGGTGAACAATGCGATCGTCGATATGAAAATTTATTAGGATTGCAGACTGATTGCCTGACGGTGGATATGAATAATAAATTAAAAGTTTTATGCGAACGTTTCAACGAAACGAAACCTTGCGCGAAAAAAAGGACGGAATTTGAACGCAATTATGGCGGTGATCGGCTGATATTGCTGGCAACTTGACATTGTTTTCTTTGCAGATTTATGTTTCTTATAATTGAATCGATGAGTGAAAGAATGATAATATTCCCAAAAATGCGAATAACATTGCATAGCTTTTAAACATTGATAACTGATAAACTGAGTGACATTACATTTTCAACATTTTCCAAGAAATAGCTGATTTCATGCTCTACAATTTGTCAATGGATAGCTTTTCAGTAGAACTTATAGTTTGGGCGTTTTTCTCAAAAGTGGGGTTTCGGGAATCTTATCCTTTTTCCAATTCACTGATTCAATTGTAGTTTACTTATAATTGTAGCCCTCATCCGCACGAAACTAATTGAATTAATTGTGTGATGTGGGAAGGCGTTTCGTAAGAAATCAGATAAGAAACCCTTTTTCTTTCATTAATCAGACATATAAATTGTATAAGACTATGAAGACTCCATCCAGCAAGAAGAAATAGATTATGGAATAGAACAGATATAAATTTCGACGAAATGGGCTGAAGAATACCATACAAGAAAGGTATTAAAGAAGATGAAGAAGCAACAAGGAATGTGGATAAAAAACATACATGAATTTTAAGAAAAAAATAAAAATTATCAAAATGAGAGAGAAGTAAAAATCTACAAGTGTAGCGCATTATCAGCAACTCTATTTCTTATCCAATAGACATGGACTAAAAGGATTATGATTTAAACTCAAAATACGATATACAAAGAAATATATAAATAAGAAAACAATCCAAAATTGTTGGACAATTTTGTTTTTAATTTTGGATTTTTTAATGAAATATGTATTCTTTATTGGGATTTTTTAATAAAGTATGTTTTCTTTATCGTGGAACATTGCACTATACGTCATACGGAGATTTAATTTAATGAAAGAGGTTTCCACCTCTAGACACTTTGACTTAACAAACGCAGTTAATATCACGGGATTATTTTATTATGTTAATGTCGACTGTTTGTATCCGCTCGGACGGACGTATTCAGGATTATCTCGTATAAAAGAGGAAACTTTCATCAACAATACGTAATTACCATGATGTGGAAAACATATACGTTGCGCGCCAGATGAGGGCAGATGATGTACGACAAACATGCTACGAAATTGTGTTTGGATTATTATATAATTATATTGTGATAAACGAGTCGCTTTTGGAGTAACTACGTAAAAAACTGTCTAGTTTGTCTGAAAGGAAATAAACTACAGAAAAAAATGCAGTTTTTATTTCAACTACACGACACTAAAAAAATATACTTCACTGAGGATTTTTTATAATTAATTTTTTGTAATTCGTATAATTTATTTCATTACGTTTGATCTTATTCCTCTCACTCTCCTCCATTTCATACTTTTCCACGTTCTACCCGTTTCCACGATATATTTTTTTATCATAATTTTAGCTGCACAACGCTGTTTCCTCTTTTAATTATGTTTTTCGTGTTTCCTTCATTCGTAAACAGTCATTGCTTATTTTTTCTCTCAAAGTTATTTTATTCTCCCAATCTAAGTCACATTACTCAATTTGCTTTCAATATCATCCAAATCGATGTTACCCTATTTTGTAGAACATTTTCGCTCTTTAACGTTTCTAAATCTGTTCTTGTCGTATGACTCGTATGTGTTCGTTATATACGTTGTCTCTTCTCCCACTGAACAGGAATAAACAGTATATTAAATAAGAATTTTTATTCTTTTACATTTCGATATAGGTATGTAATTTTTCGGTATTTTTCGATTTAACAGCGTCGCACACACCAGTATTTGACCCAAAAAGCTGGCCAAAAATATTTGTTTGGTTTTTTTTTGTCACAATGCTTGTTTATTAATAAAAAAGTAACTGCTTATGAAAATGTAGTATAATTAAGGGTTATACAGTGCGATTCAAAAGTATCCCCCCCATGATAACTTTTGAACGGCTGGAGCTATCGCTATGAGAAAAAACACGTAGATTTTTAATTTTTACGTACTAAATGTTGGT
>JAFFZR010027080.1:0-29146 GCA_018397195.1 Lethrus apterus | reverse complement strand
TTTAAAATTGCAAAGTTGTATGTGGTTGCGCACAAACGAAACACTCCGTATAAATGAAAATAATTTTACGTAGTAGAGACCATAAATCCAAACAACTTTCGTCTTACAATATTTTTTGTATTTTGCATAACAATGGAGATATCGAAGAATATCGCACTAATGTGACACCCTGTATATTTATAATACTATGAAAAATCGTGGGTATAGCAGTCAAAAAATATAATAATGAAAATTCTTTTTGAATTAGTCTAGCTTTCGAAATGTATTATTCCTTCATCAGGACTCTAAAATATTAATACAATATTACTAAAAATTATATCGTTGCCTATAACTTAATATACGTTTAGTTGAACCTTTTCTTAATAAATATGTATAAATCATACAAAATATAAAAAACCTGGATTTTACGATTTTTTGACGTTAAATATTGATATTAACCTACATGACAAAATTTAAGAACAAATTTACGGAATACTTATTCCAATGAATAAGAAATTTTATGGAAAAGAAAATTATATGGTTGACTATAACTTAATATAAAATACGAAAAATGTATAAAGGCATCAAAATGGAAAAAAGAGGCCACCAAGCAAAAATACTAATATATAAAAATAAGGAAGGAAGGATGTTAGCGGGAGAAAGAGATATACTCGACAGATGAAAGGAATACTTTGAAGAGCTGTTAAGCCTACATTATAGAGAAGAAAATGCCAGAGAGGACAGAAATAATAAAATGCATGTCATAACAGCTGAAATGTTCAAATATGGAGGAGAAAAGTTAATTACATACATACATGCACAAACTAATAAAAATGGCTCCAAGAAAAAATACCGAGAATATGGAAAGAAACTATGCTATATCCCATACATAAAAAAAGTGATAAAGCAGTTTGTGAAAACTATAAGCATAGCTTTAATAAATATACCTTATAAAATCCTTGCCTCGTACATAAAAAGTTTATTGGTTCTTAAGATGGAAGAAGCTGTGGGTGAATATCAATGTGGATTTAGGGAAGGAAGATCAGTAATAGATAAAATATTTCCGATGCTTTCGTAGCGAAGCCATACATAAACACAGTTAAAATTAATTATTATTCACTCTTAGAGAAATCCAGGCAGCGAGTTATCAATTCGAGAAAGAGACATATATACTCTTTTTAGACTTTAAACAACAGGATAAAAAAGAGAAAATTATATAGAGCACTAAATGAACTAGGAGTAAGCAGCAAGAATGATCTAACACTTAAAGAGACTGAATACTGTATAAGAATCGGTAGTAAACTAACCGAAAACTTTGAAGTCATAGAAGGACTGAAACAAGGCGCCCCTATCTTCGGCATTATGTAACTACGTGCTTGAATACATTATGCAGAAAGCGAAGATAAATAGAACGGGACTACTCTACCACAAGAGGCATCAGTGTTTGGCATTTGCAGATGACATTGTTATAGCAACAAGAAGTAAACAGGAACCGCAGGAAGTATTGCTGCGATTAGAACAAAGTGCAGCAGAAATGGGGCTAGAAATAAACGAAAAGAAAACGAAATATATGACGTGAATAAAAAAAGAAGTTGCCAAAGGTAAAAAGTTCGAAGTCATAACATCAAAAGGAAAAGTATATGGCTTTGAGGAAGTAGTACGTATTTAGGAACATAATTTAACAGAAAACCAAATATAAAAAAAGATACAGAGCAGGTTACTGAAAGGAAACAAATGTATATACGAACTTAAAAATATACTCAACAGTAAATGGATATCTAGAGGAGCAAAACTAAGAGTATACAATTCGGTATCGAGACCTACTGTATTGTTTGGAAGTGAAACCTGGATAATCGACAAGAGCGAACAAAAAATTCTGTGAAAGAAAATGCTTACGGAAAATATACAATGGAAAAAGGCGAATGGGATATGGCAAAGAAGAACAAACAAGGAACTACAAGAATTAGACAACCAACCTGACATTGTATGCACAGGTAAAGGCTATAGGCTAAGATGGTTAGGACACATAGAAATATTACCTAAACGGATAATGGAATGTGCACTAGGAGGAAGAAAGAATAGAGGTAGACCGAAAACAAGATGGATGGACGAGGTACTGAGAGATGTAAAGGCTTTGAAGATCAGCAACTGGAGAGAGAAAGCAAAACATAGAAAGAAATGGAGAAAGATAATCTATCAAGCCAGGGGCCTATTAGGCCTGCAGAGCTAATAATTAATTAATAACTTAATATAACTTACATTTAATTGAATATTTTCTTAACAAATATAAAAATATAAAAAAATGAATTTTACAATTTTTTGAAGTTAAATATTGATATTAACCTACCTGACAAAATTTAAGAACAAATGTACGAAATACTTATTACAACGAATAAGAAATCTTATGGAAAAGAAAATTATCTAAATTATGTAACTAATTTAAAATTAAGTAAGTAATTATAAATTACACCTAATTGCTCAATGTCTGATTTTCTATTCATTAAATGGTTATTTTTATTAATGTGTGCCATTTCTAGAAAAAGTCTTACATAAATTACTTTCTACTTCTAAAACTTTTATTTCTTCAAAATTTATGTGTTTAGTTTTTCAAATAATGAAAGCTGTTGACACAATGATGATAAACCTAAGCAAACTCGTTAAATGGATCGTGGAACAACGATTTTTAATCGGCCGAGTAGAGGGATTCGTGTTAGAATTATCCTGAGAAAAATTGTTGGTATAGGTGATTAAAAATTATTATATTTGGATATTATAACAAACAAATATTTAAAATGTTAAATATATGCATAAAGATTTCTCTTAGTTTTGATCTTTTGATCTTTTACATTTCCCTATTCAAAGTCATTAAATTATACATATATATGTGCGCTTAGCATATTGAAATTAAAAGCAAACGCAAAATACGGTAATATAAATTACCGTTACAGTAAACTGAACAAATATTTTTTTAAACTGTCGGAACTCTTCCTTGGAAAATAGTCTTTCATTGGCAACTGCTTCCGTTACTCTTTCGCTCATCCACGGTTACCATTAACTATTTAGAATTAAAACTGAACGCATAACAGAGCTGACTAATGAAATTTACCATTTTATTTATTATTTATCTATTTAACGATGGTTGGTTATGCAAATGACGTTCAATTACATGTTCATTTTCCATGTTAACAGTTATAGTTAATTATTTACAATAAATTATCAATGCATGTTAATAGGATATTAATTTTTGGCACATTTGTTAAAAAATGATTATAAATAATTACCATAAATACTATTTTCCAAATGTATAATATTTCTTTAAATGTATGCCACATTTAAAGAAATATAAAACATAAAATGATTATTGACGAAAGTCGATATAAGCATTAAAGTAAAAATATCCACCACATCTCAAATATCAAAAGGAATTAGCTGAAAGATCACGTTCGCACTTTAAGTTATTTCTACTATATATTTTCATTCTTATGAGCGGAGTTAAGCAAAAATGATATACTGCAATTATTGTTATTGTCATAAATTTAGTTTATGTTGTCAGAATTACTAAAGCCTTAAAATATTCTTGAATGCATGCATATCAGTAGACATTAGAAATAAGACTATTTAGACTTTTTACTTGGCAATACAATTTCATTTCATTTCCCGAGAAAGCTTATTTGTAAGAACAATCAAGTGCATCAAGTGTTGTTTACAAGAAAATTTTGATTGGTATATGTAATAATTGAAAAAACAAAACCTCGCTATCTTCAAATATAATTTGCTTTCCATGAATTATAAATCTCTCAGATTAATACTAATTGCAATGGAAACCGGTTTACCGTTTAATTAAAAAAAAAGCTTTTGAATAAAAATGAAAACAGCTAATAGGCTTAATCGGTTTTAAAGGCAGTTGTTTACAAAGCCGATTTCTAAAAATATGTTGAAAGGCCTGCTTTAAAACGAATTATAAAATAATTACTTATTAGTTAATTATTATTAGTTAAGGTATAATATTTGATTATTATTGTGGTGACTTTTCATTAAGCCAATAAAAAAGACTTGTGTTTCCGTTATATAGCAATGTAAAGAAAATAGACAACATTTTAAAAGGAATTTTAAGATTACAAAACATTATTTTCAATTTAAAAGTTTTACTGCATATTTAAAAACACAAGGAAATAGTCTGCTGAAAATCACAAGAAAATAATAAGTAATATTATTTTTATTTTGGCAAATAAGCTTGACATGCATTGCATTACCTCCGTAGACTAAAGTTAATGTCAAGCTTAATCATAATTTAATCTATAAATTCTATTACAAATTAATTTCTAAAATAGGTTTTAAAGAGGATTTAAGATTCAAAAAATTTCAAAACCGGTTTTTAAAACCTCCTTATTTTTACTGAAGCCATTATCTTTCCCATAATTTTCCAGATAATTCACATTATAAGATACCCCACGATTTTTTACATGTACATTCATATAACGTTATTAAATATCAAATAACCATAACCATCTGGATATAATGGGTTGGCTGGTGGCTTTCTTCGACTGATGAAATTGTACATTTTACGACAAACTTAGGAATGTTTCATGTGGAGATTGAACATCACTGTTTATGATCGTTTAAAACAATACATAAACATTTACGATGTTCATCTATAATTTAATGTCAATAAAATCGTTATAGTAAGTGGGTAACCGACAATTAGAGAATATTGCTTTGTTTTCGCCTATGGATGCTTAATTTTAATAGTCAATTAAATTTTTTGTATATAAAATTTGCTTTTATATTTCTGCTTCTGCCCTCGGTAACCAGTCTGAATAAAAAAAAAACAGATCGTCTGCTACGATTCATGATTTTTCACACTATGACGTCTCTTTTATGTCTAACTCTTATGACTTATTACATTCAATTTATTTATTGATTCATATTCGAAAATTACAATAATTCGTTCTAAATGTTAAAAAAACTAATTATTACTTATTATTATAATTAAAATATTAAGTAATTCGCGTAGTTCGTAACTGGTACTCACAAATAGTTAATGTAAGACGTTAAATGCAAAGAACAAATAAAAATCGAGAAAAATATGTACTTATTACAGTAATTAAATAAACCTAATTTTCATTTAAAGAGTGTCCAAATATCTCATGGTTTTATAAACAGCGAGTTATAATGTTTAAATAATTTTAGAAAAATTTAGTTTATACATCCTAAAATTGTTTTTGCAAAAACAAACAAAAACAAATATATTATTTTTGTTTGATTATACGTACATATATATAATTTATCCGTGCGTCGCTCGAAAACCGCTGGGAAATTTGAATTTTCATTTACGCAAAATTCATCATAAACTTTTTCGATTACATACGCCATTACGAAAATAGTTGAATCGAACCGGAGGGATAGATACAAACAAATACAGTTTTCGATAACAACTGTCCAAAACGTAAACCTCTGCGGGATTGGTTTTATTAATCTAACATTAATGACATTTGCACCGTGGCAACAATACCATTGATTGCTATGTGCTTATAATATACATTTAAAAACTACAGAGTGGCCCACCGAAAACGAAACAGACGCGTTTTCAGGTATTTAGACGCTGTAAAAAAAAAAACGCTCAGACAGGTCAAAGGAGAGAAGGGAGAAGTTCGCCATAAAATTTTTAAATGGAAAGTGGTATTTTCAAACCTATCAAAGAGCAATTGATGGGCTTTACAGATGTGTTTGAATTTTTGAATTCTGATCATTACTTACAGAGTTATTGAGCTCTGAATATTCAAACTTTTTTCATTTTTTTACCGGATCCAAAACTAACAAAAAGCGAAATGCCCCAAACCGAGTAGATACACCTTGCTATTTCAAAATTTTGGGGCAAAACATGTGTCCTTGCAAAGAAAATTCACCTGTTTCAGTATTTTTTAAGCAACTAATCTCCAAGGTGACATAAAAATGAAGCAAGTCTGAATATTCAAAGCTCACTAACTCGGGAAGTAATGATCAGAATTCAAAAATTCAAACACATATGTAAAGCCCATCGATTGCTCTTTCAAATGATAAGTTTGAAAATACCACATTCCATTTAAACATTTTATGGTGGACCCCCCCCCTTTAGGGTTGCAACTAGGTGACTACAAATAGCTAAAACATATGTTCCCCTTCCAAAAAAAATTGACCTGTCTGAGCGTTTTTTAAAAAAAAAGTGTCTAAGTACCTGAAATGCGTCTGTTTCGTTTTCGGTGGGCCACTCTGTATATTATTTTAATACAAAGAAAAATTTTGATGTAAATGTATAAACAGTATTTAATTATTAAATAACTATAATATTTATTTAAATTATTTATATTATATTTATTATACAGTGATGGACACAAAATTTTGGACACTTGAATTTTTTATGAATTTGTTGACCAACTGGGACTGTTGTGAAGGAATTGATGTTCATGTTATTTTACCATGCCTTTTAGCATTATTTATAAAGAAATGGACACAATTAACTTAAAATAAAAAATTGAAAATTCAGTGAAATGGGAGGTAAAATATACAAGAAAGGGAAGGGTTTATACTTAACAAAGCATTGTTTTCGCAATTTTCAGTAACAAGTAATTCCCATCCCTCGGCTGCTTTCAGTGCTTCTAACCGTCGTAGCATGTATCAAGTTAGTTATCTGACGGCAACTGCTCCCATTCGTCCTGAAAGGCTATTCGTAGGGTTCGAATTGTTTTAGGCGCATTTTCTATGTTTCGAATACGTCTCCCTAGTGCATCCCATACATACTCTATGGGATTCATATCCGTAATTCTTGTGGGCCTTAATAATCTAGCAATAGCATTTAGATATTCGGTTAACGATTCTGGCCGTGTGCGATCAGTGATCTGCATCAAAATGAAAATAAACTCGGCATATGGGACAACTCTGTACAAGGTTTCAAGGAAATTCCTTCCCAAACGCCGCCACCTGTTCGTGGAGTTACGCGGCTGCATCGGCCGCGTAACGTTCTCCTTGACGTCGCCATACTCTGGTCGCGACTCATCTGTGAAAGGAACCTATTGTTCCACTGTCCAATTCCTGTGCTTCATAGCAAAGGTTAACCTGTCTTTTCGATGATGCGGAATCAGTAGCAGTAGCAGATTTTCTAGAGGTAATACCAAAAGGTAATACGCCTTTAATCTTCTAACCGTACGAGAAGAAAGATTCGTTTACCGAGCATTTGCTAAACGCTGTGCGATAACTTAAAATCACGCATCGATCTCGCAAAAAGACACGTAAGCATAAAACGATCATTTCGGTTGTTCGTACACAATTTGGGACCTGATCCTGGCGTTATGTTGTAAGACAGTCTGGTGAAATCGCCTAATGACATTATTGACGGTACTTCTTGGAGCTCCAGAAATGTATTGCACACTTCGTTCATCTTCCGAAAGAGTAATTGCTTTTGCTAACTGCTCAAGTCCCATTCTTGATGAAAATAACAATACGCTTGCATCAAATGACACGCGAAGACAGTTATTATGACAAAAACGCAATTTACTTCAAAGCATTTTTTTATTCCGGCGAAAAAACATATTTTATTGAAAAATGCGTTTTTAAACAATTTCATTATTTTCCGAGCAGTTTCTCGACTTTATTTGAAAAGGTGATTTTTTATTATAACGGGTGGCGCAAAAAGTAGTATTTGAATACGCTAAAAATTTGTCATTTGGCGGTTAATAAAATTAGTTTTTATTACATTTGACAGGTGACAGTTCCGAAATTTATTGTGTTTTAAAATGAAAAGGTATACGCTACCAGAACGATGGAGATTTTGAGGAACACTTTTCCAGGCCGTTTGATTTCTCGATTACGGGTATTTGGTTGGCCAGTGAGATCGCCCGATCTGACGGCCTCAGACTACTTTCTGTGTGGTTACTTAAAGGGGCTAGTCTACGTAAACAAGCCGCAAACCCTTCAGGCCCTCAAGAACAACATTTGCCAAGAAATCGACAATCTAACGCCAGAAATCTTGACGAATGTAATGCAAAATGCAATGCAATGCAATAAAAAGAGCCGAAATTTGCATCAACTCTGGTGGCGGCCACCTATCGGGTATCATTTTCGAAACATGAGAAAATGAAATTTATTACTTCAAATAAACATATGACGTTAAAAAAAATATTTTTTTTAATTATTTTTGAAATTACAGCAAAAGAAAATCAGATGATACATTTTACGTCACCTTGTAGTTATTTAATCATTTAAAAATAATATCATTATATCCGTAAAAAAGTTTAAAAAATGTCGGAAATTTTGTGTTCAGCAGAGTATAAATTATTTATACAAATACTGCAGTTACAGATTTTCTTGCCAATGCAACGTAAGAATATTTTAAATAATATTAAATAATAGCTAACAAGAAATACGAAAATGGAAACTTTGCAACTCATACTTCAAATAAGTTCATTTCCAAGCACACTCCCTAATGCCACTGATATATTAATATCACTCAAAATACAAATTGTCGGCAGATATCCTACTCCAGTAATCATTTATGAAGTCACTGAAAAACTATAATAATAATAATAATAATAAGAATATTTCTAGTAAATTTCTAATAAATTGATTAAAGGTGCTCTCTTATCTTGTTTTTTAGTTATTTCACAAGAAAATATGCACTCTTAAGATTGTGAAATTAATTTCTAATTGAATATGCAATTTAAGTAAAATTAATCAATGATAATGGACTTTCAAAATAATGAAGATTTAAACCATTTTTATATTTAAGTAGTACACATTTTTGTTTATCGTTTTTTATATATTTGAAATTGTGTATCTACTTTAAAACATTTCGAATTCGATCATTTACAAATAACTTATGTACGACATTATTTGAACAAAGTGACCATTGCGGGTTTATCACAGCAGCGATCCTTAAACAAGTTAGGTTATGTTTTCTTTTTGTGAGATATTTTCAAACGTCCCTGTATAAAATACATATGCACTTGAAATGTTTGTTCACAACATGTATCACAAATGTATCACTTTAGAGCGTACCAACAATTTAACTATTTAAGTTATAAGTTAAGACATAATTCATACGAAAAATTTGAAATTACATTTTTCAAAGCATACCACTAGGCTTTTGTACCACTAGGCTCTACCCTAGGATTTTAATACAACCTGAAATTTTTTAATTATTTTCTAATAATTTCAAAAAACGGTATTCCCATCGGAATGGTGATGATTTAACTTAATAATCGTTCTAATACAAAAATGTAGATATACAGGGTCCTGCATCCATTCTCCGTTCTTCCATTTCTCATTTCCTGTTACAATTAGAAATTTCTATAAAAGGCAGCGTTTAACTAGAGATAAATGAGCATTTCAGGAAATTATTTTTGAATATACAGGGTGTCCCGAAAAAGACCTGTGTTGCCATTTTTTTAAATGGGACACCTAGTATCTGTTTGCATAGTTCGAAGTGTTTTGGGGGTATCTATTGATATCTAACTTTTTTTTGAATTTGATTCATGCATTCCGCCGTAATTAGCGATTACTTCAAAAAACTTAATTTTTCGTACTACCTTTAAAGAAACCACTGCGGCTACAAATATTAAATGTAAGAGTAATTATTTGACATATCTTTTAGCAAGGGTTGACGGATGCTTCAGACAAAGTTTTGTGTCATTGCAATATACAGGCTGTTTAAAATTAATTACGATATTACGAGAAATTCATCTTCATTTTTCTCATTTTTTTCAAATGGAACAACCTGTATATTTTTACGTGAATATTTGTAGAATTCAATTCTGAAGATTTTTCATACAAAGACCATATGGCTGTCTTTAGCCGTTTACTAAAAAACAGGAAAAATGGTTAAATACATGTTCAAATAATACACTTTACACATCATGTCTGTCTGAAAAGAATGTAGAAATATCATGCTGCTATAGTTTTTACAAAATAATAAAACGTGAATGATATATTGCTTTAAAAAATAGTCAAATGTGTCAGGTGGTCCTTATTTCTTTGTCGGCCATTTAAATGTGAAGCGTACCTACATTTTATGAGAAACGTACTACCAAATTTTCTAAAACAGTTGCCACTTGCCAGAGAGAGAATATGGTTTCAACATGATGGTGCACCCGCTCATCATACGCAAGCAGTGAGGGAACATTTAAATTGTATATTCAAAAATAATTTCGTGAAATGCTCATTTATCTGTGGTTAAACGCTGCCTTTGATAGAAATTTCTAATTGTAACAGGAAATGAGAAATGGAAGAACGGAGAACGGATGCAGGACCCTGTATATGCAGCTGCACCTTGTAGGCTCAAATTCAGTTCATTCGAATATCAGCCAAGTAAGCAACCTTAGCTAACCAGGAAAAATCGTTAAAACAACCGTTCAGTTCAGAATATATTTTTTGTTGCTCGCGCTTCTTGCCTTTTCATCGTCTTCTTGAATTATTTGCAACCATTTTTTATAATTTCGTGGACCCCCGGTAATGGCAATGGAACCACAGTTTACGAACCTATGACCTATAAGAACAATTGCCGCCCCAAAATGCTGGCGCCCCTGGGCTACAGCCCATTTAGTCCTGTGGTTACGTCCCTGTGGCCCTGTCCACCCTGACCATACACCATACACTATATGTGTATGTAATTGGCTTAACAGCCCAACCTCACGTATTTATTTTTTTATATTTATATTCTTTTTAATAAATGCTGATTTCAGATCTCATCCTATTTGTTTTTCTGCTGATCTTCAGATATTGTTCCCGTTTTTATTTTATACTCAGCGTTTCCTATATAATTTTTTGATTTTTTTTTCATTATTTTTCTCTGAATCTAAGTAAAAATTATTTCACTTAATTTGATTTTACTTCATTTTGACTTTACAAATAATTTTTATGAAATATGAAAATTCGTGAATTTAACAGACTTCGTAGACCGTAGACTATGTTTTCTGTTAGCATTTATGTCAACTTTCGCAACTAGTAAGTAAACTAAGGCAAGTTGTGAATATATAGAACATAAATGCTCATTGTTCACAGCTATTTATTATGAAATAGTCATATACGTTGATGAATTTTGTATCGTAAATAGCGATTGAAACGTTGTTTGTTAAAAGCAATAAACTTATTATTGCTTGGAACAAACAAACATTTTGTAACTGTTGTTACTTTCATAATAATATTATGCAGTCGTCGAAACGTACAATTCTTATAACAATTGTATGACAATTTATGAAAATATCCAAATAACAATTTACAACAGGCAACATAAATTTATGGGGAAAATAAATTCCAATAACATTCACGAAAATTTTTTAAAAATTTTTTATACGTCGATGATTAAAATTCATAACAGTATTCATAACTTTGTATACTCGTGGAAAATACTATATACTCAACTATTAAAAAATCAAACATTTAAAAACAGTATTTTACAAAATATATTATTTATTAGAATTGCACGTTTCCATTTTAAATCCATTTTAAATCGTAACTGAACATTTTATTTTTCAAATAAAATAATTGACGATAAAAAAACTACTAATTAGACACAGTTCCGGATGTAGTACATCGCTGCGTTAACGGCTATTTATTGCATAATATAAACCTTGGCCAAAATTGTCCAAAAAACAAAATAATACGAACAATACGAAATGTCGAAAAGCGCCACCGGCCATTGGATGCAGGCGAGCAATAATAAATTGTCCCTAATATGTAAATTAGTGAAGATGCGCAAACATCGTACACAACACACACACATACACGATAAGTACACGCCGTTTGTACATATAAAAGACGAGGTAAATTCAGACACATAGCATTCAGTTCTTGTATCTCAGATAATCATCATCATGAAATCGGTAAGTCGTTGTTGACTGGTGTTGTCTTCTTCCTTACTCACGTTGCATAACGTAGCGCATCATATTCGCTTATAGACTTTGCTTATGCACGTATAGGTCATACTTGGTCACAATTCTTAATGTCATTTACACGCAATCGAATATTTAGTTAGTGAAGTGTTGTGTAAGAATTTCTAAATAGTACACTATGCTTGTGCTTTGTGTTCACGGAAGCTTAAGATTATGTATTATGTGCTGCTCATATATTATTGGCGTTTGCAAACATTATATATTGAAATCATTTTTTCATGTCATTTTAATTTTTAATTTCCAAGAGATCAGTTGGAAAATCCTGCTGTTAAAAATTTAATTCATATTTTTTGGTGGCGGCGCTTATTTATTTACTTTTTTATGGTTTATAAATAAATAAGGATAGGGAAAATTTTCTGTTGTTAAATGTCTCCACTTTATTACTTAAAATTCTTAGAAGTTCATGGAATCCAAAGATTCGAATTATGTTGTGAATGATTTGATTATTGGGTTTATGACTTGGATTCGTTTGTATTGATTTTATTTGATTTTTATTCCAGTCACGATATATATTTTTCTATGGTGATCTTTCTATATTGATGTTAGACTAGACTAGAGTTAATTTAGTCAAATATCGAATTATATACAGTATCCAGTCTTTCATAAACCTCAGACGAAATAAAACACAAATTTAACAAATTGACGCGTTTGCCATGTTTAATTAATGGTTATAATATAAGTTCCTAATTAAAGCTTCAACGTCCACCGTTCAACTTCTCACAATATTTGTTTATTATTTCAGATATTATAAATATAAATATCTATCACCATCTCATTGTAAGAAGTAAGCTTCATTTTTAAAGCTTTCATTCATCGAAATAACGAATAATATCATTTTATCTACGAATACAGATTTACATATAATCAGTTCGATAAAAATGTCGCCCGTTTATTTATAACACAAAAAACAATAATTTATATTAATAAAACTGTCCATATCTACTGGAACACAAAAACACCGTTTTAAAAAATAAAAGTATTAACGTCGATGGCTGAATAATCCCATTTTTATTTCTACAAGCTACTGGCATTAGAACTGTAAATAAAGGTTTATTCACAGTTCTAGTAATATTTTACATAAAAAATCTATTATGGCGCCAGTTAACTCAGATTATTATTCACACAATGTCAAAAAACACATTTCATTTAAATTATTAGGTTGGTTGCAATGTATGTATCAAATTTCGACATATTTTTTGATAAGAACGGAAATTCTACTATGAAAAGTTGTATAATGTTACCAAATGTTAATAAGGAGAAGTATAAAATATTTGTCATTTTTTCAAATTTTATTTAGATTTTTCAAAAGTTACAGTTCTTTCACATCAAGTTTATATATTTAGATAATTATTTTTCGAATATATAGTAATATAGTTACGTAATCATCATCGGTAATATTTGTTGTATGAATTAAGTTTTTAATTTCGTATTGCATCGGCAATTAATAACTTGTAAATTGTGAGATAATTTTGTTTGGCATTTGAAAATGTGTTAACTATCGTATTTTGCAACCAATCAAGTAGAAATTACCATCATCTAAATGGTAATTTAATTTTTTTATTTATTACTTTACCAAAATTTTTTCTTCGAAACATTTTTAATTTTCCCAAATTAAATACGAATATTATTGCAGATCTGCATTTTGGTAGCTTTCTTAGCTCTAACCTTCGCCGCGCCTCAAGATCAGGCAGCCACAATTCTCCGCTATGACAACGAAAACATCGGCATTGATGGCTACAAATTTGGTTACGAGACAAGTAATGGAATCTCACACGATGAAGAGGGCACACTTCAAAATGTCGGAAGTGAAAATGAAGCCATTGACGTGCACGGTTCGTACAAATACACAGATGAAAAAAGCGGAAAAACCATAACGGTAACGTACGTCGCCGGTGAAAACGGTTATAGGCCACAAGTAACCATTTCATAGGAGAAAAATTCTCACAAGGGTTAAATATGTAAATATCTCGCTTACGACGCCTTTTATTTTAATTTTTTAATTTTTTTTTGAATGGATTTTACTCGCAGCTTGATAATTAAAAAAAGGTGTAAAAATGTAAATAAACTTGTCTTTTAAACATATTTTGTTTTATTGTAGATTTATGTTTATAGAACTTTTTAATCAACGGTAGAGCATAATATAATATAATACTTTCTCCGTTTTATTCGTTCATTTCAATAAATTCAACTTGATTTGATTTCAAGTAACACTTTTCCTAAACAACTTATATCATTCGACCCAAAATCTAAACCTAAATTGGTATAGATAAATATTTGTTAATAATTAAATTTTGAATAAACTAAAACCACATATAAAACTTACTCTCAAGCCCCTAACTTCTAATCACTGATGATAAGAATTTGAAGTTCATCATTTATAGTATAATAGATAGTATAGATAGATAGTATAATAGACAATAGTTGTTCTTGTTTTGCTGAGAATAATAATTTTAGACTTATTTATTTTTCTTCTCGTCGATGTTAACACCGAAGAATTGGAACAGCTTTTTGCCTGTTATTCCAATTCAGACTTAAGCTTTCCCCCACTGTTTCAGACCTAGTCATGGGTCCGCGTGGTCAACGCTAAACACATCTTCAGCAAAACGAACAAGTCGAGGTTTATCGAATATATTTTCTTTTGAAATTGATGAGATGAGATGACGTTTTCGTGTCTCATGTAATGTTGGTGGTATACATGCGAAATTGCTATACATGAACTAGTGAAACCCCCTCTTTACGCAACTAAATATCTATCTGATGTTTCCGTTTTGTTACTTCTTACTATTATGTGTCAATTTTCCCATAGAATTATTATACAGGATGGGATTAAATTATGGAAAGTTTTAAGAAAAGCGAACTCAACCGTTTTTTTTTTTTTAACGCTGAAACATGATTTACTTGCATGGTCATAAATGGAAGAAAAATCGCTATCGGATTCCACTATAAAAAAATCTATATTGTCATTTAAAATTGTTTCTGATGACGTCATAACTACGAAACAAATGAAAGTCGGAAGGTGAATCGCACATATTAATGTGTGATTTTTAAAAATAAAATAGACCTGTTTCAGCGTTTTTTAAAAAACCTGTCGAGTTCGCTTTTCTTAAAAATATTTCATACTTTAAACCCAGCCTGTATATTTTCCATTTGTATTTATTATAGTTTTTAATTAATTTCAATAAACAAATATTAATGAATTCTTTGAAATACATACAAGAAGCGGGTTGGTAATTCAATTGTCACAATTGCCTCCTTTGGTATGAAATAAAGAAATTGGAAAATACCATTTTTTACATATTTGACAAAATTGTTTTCTTAGATTGTCGTAGTTCGTTAAAAAATGCTATCGACCAGATTAGAAGTTTAATATGGCGCCAATAAAAAAGTTGACTGTCATATCTCTAAAAAGAGTTGAACTAAACTAGAAAAAATAGTCCGCTAAAATTATAAATAAATAAAATACAGACCAAAGAAGAAAATGGCACATTTTCATTTTTTGCTAATATCTAGCAACTAAGGAAATTTTTCCATAATTCAACCTTCTTCTATCTACCTTCTTCTATCTGTTATGGTTTCTGAGGTTCAATGGAGGACAAATTAAGTTTACACCCGTATACCGTATAATATATTTTTTTTGCTATGTTGATAACAATCTAGGAATCTCGTGCATGTTCAGTGTACAGCAAAACATATTCAATTTTAATTAGAGCTGTTTATATTGGTCGTTATCTAAAGTATATTTTCAGATAAATATTGGTGATACTTTTAATATTTTCACAGTCCAGTGTTCATCGTATAGTTCACAAATTAAACAATGAACTAGCTTCCAACTGTACTGGCCATCTTCAGTTTCATGAGATACATTTGGATCATTATTTTCTATATACAAGTTGGAGTAGTCGTGGGAAGTAGAAGGGCCCATTTCATTTTGTCCAACTGAGCAGCTTATTTGTTGGATACAAGAAGAATAATGCTTCAAGAGAACAAATTATTTGAAATAGTGTGTTAAGAAATTTGTGGCAAACATAATATATTTCTAATGTGACTGCAATACTTACAATATTATCGACATCACTGTCATATATATTGGGCACTGGTTGCACTTATTTGCCCAACATATTTAACAACTGTTCTCCGATGGTATCTAATTTTATTTTGTAAGTTCCACCACCAGTTTTGTATAAATAAATAAATATATGTACGGATGCAACAATGTTTTGAGGCATAACAATTATACCTTATCATCTGCATGATCTTTTTTAGCTTTGTTTTTTAAATTTTCATATAGTACCTTTCGCCTGTCTGTGCTATGGAATTAAATTCGTTTTTTATAATATTTCATATATCATTTTTTTCTTTTGCACTTGAATTATCGGTTTTTTTTTATTTTCGACTATATGTAAATATTTTTCAACTATTCTAATTAATTCTAATTTCTCCTGTTCTAAATAATTTCTATCTATTTCGTTTTTCCCTCATTTTTATATTTTTTTACCCGTTATACTAATGTAATGAATGTAGTCATGAATACCAAATTGAACTAGTTTATAGCATTCAGCGCACCCTATGAATGGATAGTGTATACATATTTACTCAACCGAAGATTTACTAACTGAAACGAAATAAAATCGAGAATGCGATGGTGAAACGCCAGTTTATTTTAATCTATAGATTTTATTTAATCGGTAGTTAGTAAACTAGAGATTTAACTGACGTTGGTGAATACGGGCCCAAGTGAACTTAATGAAGGGATGCACTTCTTTTACGTATGGAGATCGTGTTGTGTTTACATAACGAGTCCGACAGACTCATTTCCATATTATTATTATTATTAATTATATCACAAATTATAACATAAAATAATAAATAATAATAATAATAAGAAAATAAAAAAAATTGAGAGTTTTCTTTACATCAATTTGTAATTTTCAGAAAACTAATTCGTTTTAGCAACAAAAATTATTAGAATAAAATGTTGAGTCTGATTATCCAAGTTAATACACATTGTGAAGATATCCTGGGATACATTTCCAATAATCAATCGAAATCGAATTGAAATCCCTTCGGGCGAATGAAATATCCAATTGTGTTTGTTCGTACTGCCGTTCTTATTGCACAAAGGTCGCAGTTCTCGTTTATGAATGGAATGTAAAAGCCATTCGGTTCGTAGCGAAGAGCACCGCCTTATGAGAAAATTCCCATTGTTGCGTTTGAAATGCATCTATTCATCAAGACGTTGCGCCGAGATAGCCGGTTAGTTTCGTAATCTTCCGCCATTCGGGGCGCATAAAGCCAATGTAATTTAATAACTCTTGTACAAACGAACCGTTCACGGCGGCGTGGCGTGTTTATTTCGCGCAATTTCGGCGTAACTTGCTTTGAAAATGGAATTTCATCATGAGAATCTTGAGCGTTCGTAATCTAAACTGGGCGTTGGAATTTTTCCTCAGTTACGAAATTCCACGTCGCGGCGTGAAATCTGAAAGTTTGCGCGCCTCGAGAATAAGAAAACGGAAAGATACAGAAAAGTTTTCAAGAATATCCGAGTTAGTAACGACTTGAATAAATAATTCCAACGACAAGCAACTTACATTTTAAAAGTTTCCTTGTTATCTACTTATAAGAAAGGAATTCGTTTGGGGGTCGGGATGAATAATTTTCGTATCGACGAAAATTCGAAACTAAAAATAAAATAAAAACTAAAAAAGCTATGTCACCAAATCTAAGTGGGTTACGACTGAATCTACTATTGATTGTACTTTAAAGAGCCATCACAGCCAACAAGTGGCATGTGGAAACAATCCAGGATTTTTTAAGTCGTCGAATTTGAGGTTATGTGATATCACTAGTCAATTTATTTTTGTTTTACAGGACGAGATAAGGTAGCCTTGAAATTTTAAACATAATTTTGACTTAAAAAAAAGAAACAAAAATCTTTCGATTATCTTGAAATACGTTTGGATTATAAATTTAATGAATGAATTATTTAAAAGTTTTTCATTCTCCAGATTTTGAAATGTAAATTTCATTACGGACTTTTGCACAGAATTTTTCTCTCTCGCTTAAAGTTCGTACTAAAAATCTACCACAAAATCGCATTAAAGTTTGTTCGATGAACCGATCGGAGCGTGCCGTAGTCGTCGTATTTCGTAGTTTCTTGAAGCATCCAGCAAAAGTTAATAACTCGGTTGATATCAGCCACTGACCGAAAGAAGAGCCATCGTCAGCCGTAGAGTTTGCGAGTGGAAAGTTTCTTGACATCTTTCATGAGTTCATGACATTTAATCAATTTGGTAATGTCATCCAGTTTAACGAAAAGCTATCGGTTTTTCCCGTAAACTTTGTTATTGATTGTGGTCAAGTTTGTGGAAAGATACATTTAAGTCAACATTTAATTTTAGTGAACTTTGGTTTTATTTGATTGTTAACGTGAAGAAAAATAGATTTTTTTTGTATAAGATTTGTTGTTAGTAATGTTTTCAGTAGTGTACGCAATGATATTCGGGAAAGTTAAAGATTATTTGGAAAATCAAATAATTATTTAATACAAAAGCCCGTTAGTTCTTGTTTCCGATTGCTTGGCGTCTTACTAAATGTGCATTTTCTAAAAATTTAGAAAAATTTCCCATGTTGAAACGGAAAGAACAAGCAAACGAAAGTAAAATCCATCGTCGAGTTGAACGAAACCATTAACATCCACTTCCGTCAAGTTTTTTTTACGTTCAAAGTGGTCCCCGAATAATTGAAATCACTTTGCCGACCAAGTAAATATAAGCGGCGTCGAAACTCTAAATGGAAGGTTCCTAAGACGATTTTCTGACTGAATAAAGCTGGATTGCCTGGTTCGCTGCTTTGTGTCGATTTTACGAATCCGGCCTGCCAGCGGGCGAGCACTTATTCTGCGGCGTTTTCATGAAACCCACTGCGTCTGATGGATTCGATTTTATGGTCATTTGGCTTTCAATTTCGGCCTCGTCTGTTTGGAATGAAATCAAAAATTGTCTGCATATTTTTGATTTGTTAACGATTGATCGATTTGATAATAAAAGAACTAACTACGACTGGATGATTGTATAGGAACAACAACAAATATAAAAATAAATCCGTTAGTTGCTGATGTTTCGTACACTGTGCATGTGACATCATCAGGGCACACAATAATGACCTAAATGTACATAACAAACTGGACAAAATGATAACTTGGAAATTTCTGGCAGAACATTTAAATAGTTTATGCAATAACATTGTAGTCGTTTTCTTTAATTTATATTTTTGTTTAACATTAACAATGAGATTCTTAAATGTATACGTTACAGAAATTACAAAACTTATATGTTCTTAAAAAGCCTAGTTAAAAAGACGACTTACTTACCAAAGAAAAAAAGGTAACCAACACAATAGGAAAGCTCCCATGATTATTCCCAACGTTCTTGCGGCTTTGTGTTCGGCCCTCCAACTTTTTGTCTGTTGTCTAATCGTCGTGCCTGAAATGAATAAAACGAACTTATTTGTAATTTAAAGGAGTATTTTTTTGGATAAGAGAAAGTTTACATTATAAATTTTGTCACAAACTTTACAAACATACTTTTTAAAATATTTATTGTTTCATTGTAATGTAGACGTTTAGTTTAAATTACGCCCCTGTGTATAGAGAAAGCAAATAGTTCATTGATTTATTTATGAATGTTGCATTCATCGAGGCTACATCTCGAATGATATCAGAATATTAGTTTGGAAATGTGCCAAATTAGCGCGATTAATAGGTTTTGGGAAAATGTATTTTTTGGTTAAATTTTTTTATACAGGTTATGTCACGACGAGTTTTCGTTAGAAGAATATAGAAAACTAATAAGAGTTAAGTTTTGAAATTTGCAAATAATAGTTTCGCGATACGCTCTTTCGATTTAAAATAGTTTCGAATTTTTTCTTCTTCCGGTTATACCGGAAATGGATATCAACTTGTTTATTTTAAATGCAACACCCCATTTTTTTATAATTGATTCGTATTTGAGTTTGTCTAATAAACTTCCCCTCTAAAATTAGCCCTTCACGAAATATTTTAATTTTTGGAAAAAAATTGACAGCAACAACATTCCCAAAAAATGAATTTATGCACAAATTTAAAATTTTAGTTAATTATTTTGGAAAGCATACTGCATCAAAGGCGGTATTATAAACTTCACGAAATAATACAGACTGTTCAGAAAACAATGTCAAACTTTTCATCCAGAAAATATCAATATCTTTTTATTTTTAAATACCAACCTATATTTTTTTCAGTTTCATTACGTTGCTCGTTCGAAATTAGGGGCAGTATGTACTTCCCTATAACTAAACGTCTTAGTTTCAGAGTTATTTTGGAAAATGTATTAATTCTCTTAAAATTTTATTTTGCATAATAGCGTAGGCTATGGAAATTCATGTAAATAAATAGTGAGCGTTTTATTTACATTTTAAGGAACGTCATAAATTTAAATTTAAATACTGTATCGGAAGAAGAAGCTCGTAGCGTTTGGTTTCAGTTGGATGGTGCGCCAGCACATAGTACTAGAGCCGTTGGACAAGTATTAAACCAAATATTTTATGATCAGTTGCTCGGAAATAAAGGATCTTATAGGTTTCCACTGCGATCACCCGATTTAACGCCTCTAGATTACTTTGTTTGGGGGTATGTTAAAGATATAGTATACAGTACACCTGCTACCACCAAAGAAGATACGATGGCCAGGGTGCGAGGCATGTTCAATAATCTAGACGGTGCAATGATTCGGCGTGCCACACATACGAACATTTTAAAAAGAATAGGAAAGTGTTTAGATAGAGGTGGTGATGTGTTTGAAAATTTAATTTAAGATTATTAAAAACTATTATTAAGATTATTTTTTTTTTGATATTGTTTTGTTTTCATTTAAATGTTTTAGGTCATTATTAAACAATTAGTTGTTTTGTTTTCATTTATATACATGAATTTCCATAGCCTACTCTATTATGCAAAATAAAATTTTAAGGGAATCAATATATTTTCCAAAATAACTCTGAAACTATGACGTTTAGTTATAGGGAAGTAAATACATACTGCCCCTAATTTCGAGCGAGCAACGTAATGAAACTGAAAAAAATACAGGTTGCTATTTAAAAATAACAAGATATTGATATTTTCTGGTTGAAAAGTTTGACATTGTTTTCTGAACACCCTGTATTATTTCGTGAAGTTTATAATACCGCATTTGATGCAGTATACTTTCCAAAATAATTAACTAAAATTTTAAATTTGTGCATAAATTCATTTTTTGGGAATGTTGTTGCTGTCAATTTTTTTCCAAAAATTAAAATATTTCATGAAGGGCTAATTTTAGAGGGGAAGTTTGTTAGACAAACTCGCCTTAAAATTACCGCGGGAATACGAATCAATCATAAAAAATGGGGTGTTCCATTTAAAATAAAGAAGTTGATATCCATTTCCGGTATAACCGGAAGAAGAAAAAATTCGAAACTATTTTAAATCGAAAGAGCGTATCGCGAAACTAATATTTGCAAATTTTCAAAGCTTAACCCTTATTAGTTTTCTATATTCTTTTAACGAAAACTCGTCGTGACATACCCTGTATGTTACAAAAATTGCCGGAAAAAATATATTTATATAAAAAATATTCAGTTTATAAATTTGCAAGTGTATCATTAATTAATTTATTTTAGAAGCTTGTAAATAAATATTATTCTAAATTCTAACACTTGGATTGGATTGGATTTTCATACATTTATTTTCAATACGAGAAGGTACATAATATTGTCACATCACATGTTAAACAAAGTGAGAAAAAAATATTTCTATGGTTCCTGATTTTTTCAAAAATTGTGCAATTCTACTAGAATTAAAACAATCTTAATTATATCAATGATTATTCTTTATAATACCGGTAGGTATTGTTTGTTAAGCAGATGTACAGGTTCATTGATTTCGTTTGGGTTGTTATGTCAAAAGCTTGTCACTTGACTTATGTCAAAGTTTTGTTAGAGAAAGCCCTGATTTTTTTGTTTTGCATTTTGTGCGTCATGAGTAATTTTGGAATTTTCAACATTAGGCCAATCTTCTGTCAATATTTGTACATTTTTCTCATTTAAACTTGTGTACGTTAGCCGTAAATTGTAAATCGTTAATATAAGTGGAAAAACCGAGTACCGTCAGAGCCAGAATTTTCTGTCACAGTGGCACAATCAGGTAAAAATATCTTAGGACCAGTTTGCTCATTTCTCGTAGTTTTTGCCACTAATGAGCGCTGCTGACCCGTCCTTAGATATTAATAACAATAGTAATACTGGTAGTGTGCAAGTTGATAATAGCTTTAATATCAATGGCTGCGTTAAGAGCTACAGTTGTGAACAACCCTTGAGGATAGTCCGACAGTATATAAATCCTGCAGTGTATGTTGAATCATCTATCTATGACATGGCACCATTCAGGCGTAGTCCAATTTTTCTAAATTATAATAGCGATGACGAAGCAATACATAAGGTGGTTAAAGTCAAACGTTGCGTCTGCTTTACTACTCCAAATCACTGTCCCTGTCATCCGCCAAATTCAGCACGTGAAAGTACTCGTAGGCTAGACAAGAAAGAATTGAATTATCCAAGAAAGAACTCTTCATCACCCGATAGTAACACATCATTAAAGTCCGAAACAGAATGCGAATTGACGGTAAGACAAAACGAAGTGTTTCAAGACGACTTAAAAATATCCATACCATCTGCTTCGACGATGACAACGTTGGGAATAGATGACAGCCAAAAGGAAGAAGCTTTCAGAAATTGGTGCGTAAAAAAGGACCAGGAAAGAAAACTTCAAGAAGAGAAGGAGGCCTTAATCAGAGAAATTAAGGAAAGAGAACGCGAGATACAGCTACAACAAGAAAGGGAAAACTTTAGGCGATGGTTGACAAAGAAGAAAGAAGAAGAGAAAATACGTAAGAAGGAAAAAGAGAAAGAAATTGAAGACGAACGAATTAAGCAAGAAATGAAAGAAAAACGATTACAAGAAAATGAACTACATTATCAGCTGTGGTTAAAGAAGAAAGAGGAATTGTATTTAGGTAAAAAACTTTTGATGTTTATGTGAATTATAATTTTGAAAAATATGAGTAGATAATACAAGAAATACGAAACCTCGTATTTAATTAAAATGTAAAATGTATGAGATATTTTTTATAAAAGATGTCACCACATTATTATCTACAGATATCTACAGGTTCTCTTTTATGATTTTGAAATAAGTACTGATATTTTAACAGGCGATAGCTGACCTTAACCCAAACCTAAACGAAAAATGTCATTTTTTATGGGCATTCGGTTCTAAGTATAGTCCTGTGTCCATTTCAATATGTGACGCGTTGAAAATCAACTTATTTTTTTCTGGCACTTCAATATAGGACCGTCATTTTTGCACATTTGGGGTTGGGCTATGGTCAGCTATCAGCTGTTAAAATATCAGTACTTATTTCAGAATGATCCTGTATATTTAAGGAATTAAACGAAATAATTTTAGAGAAAAGGATACAACAACAAATGAAGATGCTTAAAATTGAAGAAGATAAACAGAAAAGGTTAGAAGGAAGTATGAAAGCTTACGAACACTGGCTAAAACTTTCGAAAAACAAACCGAAACCAATTCCTTTAAATCAGGGTCTCCAATGTAAGTACGGATTTATTTGTTGCTAATTAAAATAATATACGGGTGTCCCGGAAAGGTCTGTACAAAATAATAACACATATTCCTGAGGCCAAAATAGGACGATTTAACCCAACTTACCTCTATTCAAAGTTGCTTCGTTTAGCCGCTAGAGGGAAACAAATTTCCTGAAAAGAAATCGTTTTTTCGAGAAAACTTTATGACGCTTCTCTCGATTGGAACCAAATTTGGTATGTGGATTTGTACTGAAAGAAAGCATTATTTAACATGTTACTTTCTCTTCTGAGTGTTTTATAAGTGGTCAAAAAATGGCCATCCACATCTTAAGAAGCTCATATTTTTTTTGTTATTAGATGAATACTTGAGAAACTTTTTTTGCTGATAGACACATATGTTGCCTACATTTCTTGCCTCTTACTCCATTTCGTCATTTCTCATAGTTTAGGCAGAAAAAAATAATAACCCTCAATACGAACTAGAAAAATCAACAAATGTTCTAATGTATCGCCTTCTACATGAATGCAAAGATTAACATGTCGTAAAAAATTGAACTAGACTCATCATCTCATCATTTCGACATCATGTATTAGAGTGTCTATTGCATTTTGAAAGAAACGATGTCGAAATGATGAGAAGAATCCAGTTCAATTTCTTACGACGTGTTAATCTTTGCATTCATGCAGAAGGCGGTATATCGAACATTTGCTGTGAATTTTTTTCGTTGATTTAATTAAAATTTCTAGTTCGTGTTGAGGGTTATGATTTGTTTCTGCCTAAACTATGAGAAATGACGAAATGGAGCAAGAGACAAAAAATGTAGGTAACATATGTGTCTATCAGCAAAAAAGTTTCAAAAGTATTCATCTAATAACAAAAAAATTATGTGCTTCTTAAGATGTGGATGACCATTTTTTGACCACTTATAAAACACGCAGAAGAGAAAATAACATGTCAAATAATGCTTTCTTTTAGTACAAATCCACATACCAAATTTGGTCCCAATCGCGACAAGCGTTATAAAGTTATCTTGAAAAAACGATTTCTGTTCAGGAAATTTGTATCCCTCTAGCGGCTAAACGAAGCAACTTTGAATAGAGGTAAGTTGGGTGAAATCGTCCTATTTTGGTCTCAGGAATATGTGTTATTATTTTGTACAGACCATTCGGGGACACCCCGAATTCATGTTTATACCATTCTGTTTAAAAACATGAATCGACGATGCCATTTTTTGATTACTTAAATGAGGTATTCAAGTGATGAACTGACCACCGCAATACCCAGACTTGAATCCTATTGAGCATACTTGGGATGCTCTGAAAATACCAATAAGGCGTCATCTGCCTGCACCTAGGAATCTTCAAGAATTGGAATATGCGGTTCTCTTAGAATGGAATTACATTACACAGTTATCAGAGGCACACGCTAATAGGTTTTCTAAATTTGAGTCTTTGTTTGTTTGCAGTGTGAATTTCATTTCTTCTTTTTTCTTGAACTTTCAATAATTGTACCGATAATTGAAGGGTTTAGTGCCAAAACCGGTCAGCTCCACTTTTTTAAATTTTACAGTATTAACAAAAACTTTTTTTTTGAACTAGAAAAACTTGACAAAGTAACAAACAGATTTTCGATCATGGAAAATGTTACTATAAAACAAGTTTTTTATAAAAAAATATAGATACATATATATTTTTTTATTAAATATTTTTTTTTTCAAAGTGGAGTTGCCTGTTCTTTTATTCCAAAATAAGACAACAAGACTCATTGCATGAGAAAAACTAGTTTATTTATAAACTTAAAAAAAGAGATGTATATAAGTTTAAAACATCTCAACTTCTACGTCCTCGTCATCACTATCCATGTTTTTCTAAGGTATTTCTGCACCAGCAGCATTAAACACAAGATCGTAATACCACTGATCGTTCTTAGGTAGGTACATACTTTTCAGCCAGAGACCGAACGTTCTCAAGTTTTTTTTTTGATTGATGGATACAGGATATTTGTTAAGTATACAGTTTTTCAGACGGTAATGAGTATGAAGCGGAGAACAATGTTATACCTGTTGATACACTGCACTTTTTTTCGTACTTGAAAACACGATATTTCAAAACAGAAAATTTCTCTTTTTTATTGTTTATAACAGCCTTTTTCAAAAAACTTTTGAAATGTTCACAAAAGTTTAGAATAATTTCTTGACTCTCTTCTACTGCTGTGAATTTCTTAGACGTATTTTTGACCAAATCTCTCCAACCTTTAGGCTTATAAACTACTTCTTTTTTACGCTTTTGTTGGAATTCTTCCATCTGTGACTTGTAACAAGTGCTCTGGAGCTGGCCGGTTCTTGACCCAAAACACTCTTGAGACAACTCCATTTATAGTTGTATTTCCTATTATAAACCATGGACCTGTTCGTCTTTTTTTTTATTTCATCGATTCACCATGCCAAGTAGTATAATCCAACTAAACAGTAATTTTCAGAAAAAATAGAGCTGACAGGTTTTTGCACCAAACCCTTCAATCGCACATTGAATTTTATTAATGCATTTTTATCTAATTATCTCCTTTTACATTACCATAAACCAATTTTGAATAATAATTGCAAAAATAAAATTGTATAGACGATAAATATAGTGGTGCAATAATTTTGAAGAGAAGTTTATAATGTAACTAAATTGTGTTCGTTAGAAACACTTGAAAATAAAACAATTCGTAGATTTTTTTGTTAAGTGTTGTTTCTTTGTATCCGGACTGCAACCCCGTCTATTTTTTCACTGTATTAAGCAACACAAAAATTATATATTAAAAGTTTATAACAACAAGGTCATTTAGAAAGCTCAAGCATATTGTCGCCGTTCCAGCTCGGATGCAAAGAAACAACATTAGTCAATGGAAAATTTAAAAATATAAAATTACATTTACTTAATTATATATGTGTCTAATTATTTTTTATTTGTGTTTCATAACGGAATTAACGTTAAGCAAATCACATATTTCCATACATTTTACAATAATGTCGGTATAGACCGTTTTATAAAATATCCACATTTATATTCTCAATAGAAAATGTTTGGGATAGTGACGAATATTTAGAAAATTGTAAATTACTAGTTAGAAAATTAATGAATGTTTTTCATTAATTTGGAACCGTTAATATGCATTTTTAAAATTTAATATGTAGGAAGATTTCAAAGAATATTTACAGTAAATTAATATTGTTTCAGCGCTTAGGTCTTCCGTTTCCGTAACGTATGTGAATCCGACTCCGTGGGTCCCCAACTTAGATATGAAGCCAAAACCAGCATCTCAATGACATGGGTATTGTGGTTTTTACTCATTTTTATGTTTTTTTTTTAAACTTAAGGAAACCATAGACAATTGTATGTACCGTTTATTTTTAATAAATATTTCACATACAAATGTGTGTACGACAAGTTAATTAATAAATGAGCACAAAATCGATAATTATTCCCTAGCGTTCAAAATACATCTTCATCTTCAGTCTTATTGTATTAACGCTTCACAAATACCAAATTATGTATGTATGATTTATCGTTGTAAGATAATTTAATTATTTACATGCTAATTTTTAGTTTTTACTTGCGGATCTGAAGTTGATTTTGATAAGGTAGGTACTAAAATTAGCACAAAGAAATATGATGTATGGAAAATTAATAATAACAATCAATAGACCACAAATACGAAGTGCTAAAAAGATATAAAGTGTATAAAACTGTGGAAGTTAGTTAGCATTCGAATCGGTTTATTGCTGAAAATAAATAAGGGTTGTTATAGCAAAAATATTCGATGTTTCTTTAGAGAACATTAGAACTGAATATTAAAAAGAAAACTTGGATATAATTTTGCTTTAGAGCAGCAATTTTTAAGAACAACATTTATTTTAATACAAAAACGGCAAAGCAGACACTGAAAAATTTATTATCGTTTAAGAGAGAATGGAATTTAGATGATTGTATCGGGTAAACTAGCTGTTGGATAAATTTGACAAAAATGACAACATTTTGCCAAAATTCTTTTTTAATGTTTATGTGCGTACTGTTTACGGCCAGTATAGAAATAAGAGACAGAAATTTACGGTTTACATCTAAAACTGTAATGTTATACTATGTATTTGAGATTTATATGTGGAAACATGTTTAATTTCTCTCATGGGATTATTTTTTTCAAATTTATTAGAATTAAATAATGATAAATCATACATATTTCGTTAACACACCTATCTTTAACAAACATATCCACATACCTTTCATACCAATATTTCAGTTAATTTCAGATAATATATTCAAAATATTTCGTCTCTTTTTAAATATAAAAAATGTCATATTGATATGTATCTATCTGCGAAGTTTTACCATATTTAATGCTTTTAGATAACTGATGTAATAATTATTAATTTAAAATGATAAAATAATTATTTTATTTTTTCAACGTGCACACAACAACATATTTTAACGACTATAAAATCTTGTGTCTTTTACATTTAAGTTTAACATCAGGACTACATGACATACCTCTAAACTACACAATAACTTTTGTATAACAGCTCTATAAAAGTAATAAACATCTTAATATAATAGTTATTAGTTAACGCTTCTGCATTTTAGAACAGAATTTGAAATTCTGTTCCCTTATAAGTTTTTTTTTGTTATTTTTTTTGTATTTTAAATAAAATTATCTCACACGTATGTGCTATGGAATATCTACTCTTTAATTTTCTAAAACATTTCCTCTTCTTCTTGAAGCCGTAATACGTCTGATTTGTTCATGAAATAATAAGTTGCTTGTCGCCCTTTCAAATCTTTCACCACTCGCTTAGCACCGGCTTTTATTAGCACTCTGCTTATAGATTCTATTTTTTCAACACCCATGGCATAATGCAATGCGGTCCTTTCCAACTGCAATGAATATTTATTTACATAAAAATAACTAATTATACATGTTTTAAATACATTATCTCCAATTTTGAGCGTATCTGGAAAAGTATTAGCAATATAATCTACAATTTCTTCCTGTTGACATAAAACAGCTATATGAAGAGCGCATCGGCCGTAACTATTTCTTCCAATCGCCAAGAGTTTTCCACTACCTGTGTCATTTTCATCGGCAAGCATAGCTTTAACCTCGTTTAAAGATCCTTCTCTTATGCAGTGATGTACTCTTTCACGGCGTTCCTGAAATTCAAATACATGATTACCGTACATATATAAATATACAGGGTGTTCAAAGTTATCTGCGCACTATTCCTATCTTCGTTATTTTTGGAGCTACAGAGTCCGTTAAATTAGCAAAGATACAGTGATTTTTCTGCTGATTACAATGCTTCACACAAAAAAACAATTGCGCATCACATTTCAGAGCCAACTCAGATAATGAGATTTTTTTAAATGGAACATCTTGTATATTTATGTAGCAGTCGGTAGAAAATGAAATTTTGCACAAAATCTTCTTATACTACTATAACCCAGAAATGAAAAACAAAAGAGCTACGACGACATTAATACAGGTCACCGCACATGGGATAACTTTGTTAGTAGAGAAGCTACAGTGT
>JAFFZR010027079.1:18619-36135 GCA_018397195.1 Lethrus apterus | reverse complement strand
TGAGAGTTATTAATATTTGAAATTTTTCATTCGAAGTAGGCGATATAATAAATATATAAATATTATGTCGGAAAATTGTATTATATTCGAATAAATCACTCGATTGTAAAACAGTAAAATCTCTCGTAAAATTATTCGATAGTAAAAGTATTCGATAGTAAAATCATTCGATAGTAAAATCATTCGATAGTAAAATCATTCGTTAGTAAAAGTATTCGATAGTAAAATCATTCGATAGTAAAAATCATTATTCGATAGTAAAAATCATTGGTTTACTAACAATTCGATAGTTAAAATCATTCGATTGTGCCCATCACTAATTGGAATCCGACCGAGTGACTCTGATCGCGTGGTTGTCACACCTGTCAATTTGACGCAGATGTTATGATTGCCGTAGCACGCGGACAAATAGAAAAACATAAAACTAGATTTTGGATCCATAAAATTAACCTTAAAAGAGAAACCTATGGAGAGTTTTACCACTTATTTCCAGATTTACTTGGAGACGAAGAAAGACATGGCAAATATTCAAAATTACCTACTTAAAATAGTTAAACACGTCGGAACATTCGGCATTTGTTGCTCCTTCTAGCATCCTCGGCCGATGCCGAGACGATCCGATCGGTCCGATCCGATCGAACCCAAGCAGTGCGCGGGATTCATTTAATTTCATGGATACCAAAACATGCCGATCGTACCGTTCCGAGTCGACGCAGTCGATGATGCAGTGCGCGTGTTGTTTTAATCACATTTCAGTATTCTTGTCATCGATGAATCCCACATTTTGACTAAATAGAGAACTGGATAAAGAAAATTATAAGTACTGGTTACAACAATATGAATGGATGCTCACATTTTACTTAGAAGATTATATTAGAATGCACCTACTACAATCGAAGATGTATAAGATTTAAAACAGCCAATATTACTTAAGATTTACCAAGGTAAATTCAAAAATTTCACTATGGATCAGCGGTGGCCAACCTTTTCGAAAACAATCGCGCAATGAAAAATTTTTACAGCGCGGTGGGCGCATGACTTTTTTTTAGGTGGATGGCAGATAAAATAGAGAAATATATTAGCGTTATAGCAATATAATAAAATCATTATAGTAAATGGTAAATAATAAGTACAGTAGACTCCCTCTAGTTCGGCCTCTGTTGGTTCGGCCTCCGGATGGATCGGCCGGCCACCTGAGTATGATTCACACTGTACATATTGCTGTGATATTTCTTTTCTTATTTTATTTAATTTGATCTTATTTACTGTTGACTTTAGACACTAACTTTTATTTTCAAATACATATACCTACCACGGCATTTATAAAATTTCCTTTTATGCTTATGGGGCAATTATTTAGATGTTTATTGTAAAAGCATAATGAACACAAATAAAACAAATGTACTTATTTTATTAAATAAATATATTCAAAAATAGTAGGTAAATGAATTTGTTAAAGAATAAACAATTTATAAATTAATTTATTATCTAAAGTTTGTAAGCAAAACGAATTGAGATATATTTCCTTTTGTATAATTTTAAGTATATATTAAGTTTAAGTTTATGCATGGAATAACACCGCAATATGTATGTCATTTCGTGTTTTGGGCAAGTACTAAGTATGTAGGCCTAGCTTTTGTTTTGTGTACAGTAAAAAAAACTATTAAAACACCGTTTATAAAGCCTTTTATCTTATTTTTTATGTATAAACAGAAGAAGGACTATACCTTCTGTGTACATATGTATAGGGATAATTGGTCTTTTTTGCTTTTATTCGGTTCGTTCGGCCTAGGTTCTGGTCCCGAGGTGGCCGAACTAGCGAAAATCTCAAAAACTATCGGAAATACACCAAAATATACCTCAATAAAATCGAAAGAGGATCCAATTTTGCGTCTGATGATATAAACATTAGCACACCATTCCATTTAAAAAAATCAATTTATCTATGTTTGAAGATCTCTAAATTTGAAAAATCATATCACGACTTGTGTGAATCTTAAAAATTTAAATTTGTAGCCAAAAGGAGAGTTCTTCATGCTTAATACAATGGTCAAAACCACAACTATCTATTTTATTCCACTGCGTAGATATCAACAATTTTTGAAAGCACCGCAAATGTCATTTTTCAAAAAAAAAGTCAAATAACACCGAAACGGTACAACTTACATACAATATAAGGTTAACGAAGTGACCTTTAAATTTGACGGGAAATTAAAAAATGCAATAATATACAGGCTGTTCCATTTAAAATAAGGAAGTTCGTATGCATTTCCTATATAACCGGAAGTCTAACAAACTTAAAAATATTTTTAAAATGTGCAACTTATAAATCCAAATAACTTTTATTTTGAACATTTTTTCGTATCTCTAACAGCAATGGAGTTATCGAGGAAACACGCTTAAGTGGCCCACCTGTATATGATTCTTACGCTAGCTAGCGGGGAAATATAACAAAAAATTGGACCCTAAATTAAAAAACAAATATTTTTCAATGTGTATATATTTATAAAATCAAACGGAAGGACATCCCCTCTTCTTCTGGTAAATGCAATATATCGACAACCAATTGCAAATTACGAACATAGATAAAAGTAAAGGTCTCTTATTGTATTCCAATCCTACTGCATATAAACGTAAAACGAATATTAAAAATTCCAAGCCTATCGTAATACCATAGAAATACAACCACGGTAGCAGATACATTCGATTATTCTGTAACAAATGTTTTGTTTAAACTTTTGTGGTGGTTTAATACTAAATACAAATAAACCTCTCTGCATTGTTTAGAAATGTTCCTATACTTACTGTAATAGTGCCCAATACAAGAAGAAAGTAATATTCCAAAGATAAAATTAAGGTAATTAATTTTAAGTCTCTTTCGCGTTCCGCTGATACAATCCTTCCAGTTCTTATCCTTCCTCTCCACAGCGAACATGGTAACGTGGGACCACTTTGTAATATCTTCAGTATATCAAACAAACTTAAACACTACAACAATTTTGAATTAAAAACGTCCAAATAACAAGAAATTCGAATTTTTGTTTAAGTAATAAATTGTTGAAAATTTTTTTGGATACGAAAAACTTAACAAATGTTTCATAATTTTTTTTCCAATTTTTAAAATTTAAAGAAAATGATGGAAATATCGTAATGACAAGAGGAAAATGTTCGTAATGTAATGTAACGACTCCAAAAATAACTAATTTTAAGCTTTCTGTTTTTTGGCTGTTAAATAATGGGTATGGTTAACAGATGACAGACAAGTTACTAACTGTCAACGTTATGGACATTTTCCAATTTAATTATCTCAAAATCGGTAAAATCAATCAATCTTTTTGAAAATTTCATTATCGTTAACAAAAAAAATATAAGAATTCAGCTTACTTACAACACCGAGAAGACCAAACGCGATCACGTAAGATTTGGTGACTCTGAATAATTTCCACGAACATATCCTAGTCAAGACTGTATTCTTTCTATAAGACTTACAAAAGTAATACATTACGATTTTCCCCCCACGACGACATTTCGTCGTCGTTCTCAGCGTGACGCCGAGATAATTTTAAGAGACCTCTGACTACCCATTAACAAATGAAAAAATTTGAAGTTTTATTTGCAAATCCATTCAAGTTGACAGTTCTACTTTTTCAAGTCTAAATTTAAATTAAAAATGAGCAACGCAAGCACAATCATTATCAAAAGACCGAGCACCGTATTCGACACCGACAACAGTAACGTGAAGGAATATTCGACGAATTTTATTGCAGTATGTCTGTGGGGATTGGCTGCCATCATCACAGCTGCCAGCGCAGAAATTAGTCCAAATGCTACAGGTAAATACGCATTTTATTATCACGATTTCAAATTGATTATTTTTTGAAGGAATTTCTGTCTCGATTAAAACTCAAGATGTCCTCCTTATGTTAGCGACGACTTACTTATTAGGAAAAGGGCTAAGAGAGGTATTGATTTTTTTTATTAGACATTTTAAAATATTTTTTGAATTTTAGAGCAACTATTTATTTGTAATTCCATGGGTTCTCGTATCAATATACAACATGTACCATGTTCACTATTTAAGTTTGCTGAAGATGAGTACAGTTTTAAGACAAACAAAAACTATGGCAAAACTGCCATGGGTTGCATTAGGAATCGACTTATTGGGCTTACGTACGTTTTCATTAAAATCGTATTAATTTTAAAAATTTCTTATTATATTGGTTTTTAGTTCTGAGGATTTTTCTAACACTAAGAGTAGCACATCTGGCAGTAAATCAATGGTGTAACAGAAAATTAGCAAATGAATTAAGACGTAAGAAATGATCAAGACAACTTTCTCACAAACATAAATTCTACTTGTTTTTTAATATAGAAATAAAAACACGTTCTTATTATAAAGAAATGTATTTCAATGAAACTTAAATACAAAACTTAAATCTTAAAATTAAATATTAAATCTTAACACGTAGTTGTCTAAAGTCTATATTTAAAAAATTCTTAACACATCAGTCGAAAAATGTCCAGAAACATAAATACATATTAATATCAAATTGGACAGTTTCTTGTTTGACAAAATGAAATATATACATAACTCAAATTTATATTTCAAAACAAAACAAACATTCATTTATCTTGTAACAGAAATGATAGTTGAATATCAGGTAGAAATCTTTTTAGATGTCTAAACCAACTGATTAGACATTGAAAAAATCCTTATGGACTTAAGGCAGGTTTTTTGGCAGGACTTGAAGAACCTTCACTTTCATCTAGTGATTTTCTCTTACGTTTGACGAGATGAGATATATCGGTAACTTTTTTTTCCGGGGAACTTGGTGTCGATTTAGTTTCTACCAGCTCCTTAGCAAGCTGAAAAATTTTAAAATTGTGAAAAATATTTGTGAACAATCTTCTTATCCAATTTTTTTAATGAATAACCTACTCATCCTAAACATAAAAAGCTCATGGAAAATTATTAAAATTTTATCAAACTCAAGGTCAAAGAAGTATATTAATAAAAACTGCTTTTGAGAACTGTTTTTCTGGCAATTTGAACAAAATGATCGGATATTTTCAAAATAAAAGGCAAAATGTATGAAAATAAGTTTATTAAATAAGCAGAAAACATTGATATAAACAAAATTATTTAAAGCGTTTACCAAGAGCCAGAAATTACATAAGCAAAATTTTGAAACACATCGATGAATTTTCTATGAGCTAATGTATAAATACTTAACAAACAAATTGCCAAAAATTATATAAGCAAACAGGCTGTAATTTGCATTAAACAAAAAATTTATATTTCGATATTAACACAAAACAAAATATTAAGCATAAGCAACATAAATAACAAGCATCAAACAGATCACTGTATACAATATTAAACAATTAAACTCATTAAAAATAACTCACGATAAAAGCACATTTAAAATCTCACATATCAAGCCCACTTAACTTTTCGTAAGTTTCAGGATCTAAAACTGACAATTTGCAAGAATCAATATAACCTACCTCTTCCTTGTAATTTTTCATATCAGAAATTTTTTCTTCGATCTCCGGAATAAGCGCTTTCATTTCCATCACCTCATCTATCTCACTACCTTTTTCAGAATTCTCCAGTTTACCAATACGATTGTTCAAAAGTTTTAAAGTAATGTTAAAGTTTTCGACGGCTTCGTCAATTTGATTGTTTGTAGCCAAAGCCATTCCCAACTTGTAGTACGTTTCGGCTAATTTGCGATTAGTATCATCGTACAAAGTCTTTTGAATTTCTAAGCCTTCTTTTATGTCATTGACGGCGCTTTCAAAATTCTCACTTTCTAACGACACCTCGCCCAACGCGATTAAAGTTTGTGCCAACTCATCTTTCATTGGTTCGCCTTTTTCTTGGAAAATCATCTTTGCAAGTTCAAGTACTTCCCAAGCGAGCTGTAAGTCAGATGGATCTTCTTCGGGCTTTTCTCCTACAAGAAAAAATTCAATTTTAACATATTGATTAAGATTAAAATTATACCTGAGGCGTCTTCTTCAGGATTTTCTTTATCATCGTCTTCCTCATCTTCAACCTCATCCCCAATTTCCTCCTCCTCGACGCCTTCTTCCATCTGTTCGTCAGTTTCAGTTTCGGACTTACTTGCATCTTTCTCGGCACTTTTAATCGGTTCACCTTCACCATTAAACTCTACACCTTTAGACGATCCTTCTACTTCTTTGTTTAAGTCGGATTTCGCCTCTTCCGGTGCGTTTTGTTCTACAGTATCGCCTCCTTCAGCCGGCTCTTGTTGTTCTTCATCCTCCTCGTTTTCCAAATCTTCTTCTTCGATTTCTTCGAAAGCTACGTCTTTTGGCACGGCGTCTCCTAGTGGATCGCCATCTTCGCGCGATATCTCCAAAAGAGCCTTTCCGTAAAAAAGATAGATTTCACCGAGCGATTCGTGTTTTTCACCGTTTGCGGCTACACCCAACTCGGCCGCTTTGCTCAAATACTGCACGGAACTGTTGTAATTGCCGATTAAGTAAGCACGGATACCTGCCGCTAACAATTCATTTACAGATTTTCCTTCCAATTTTACGGTGGGAATGTCAGCCATCTGAAAAATAATATTTTTTAGAATAAAATTGATTTTTTAAATTGGATGTTAATAAAAACATACAAATAATGCTGTAACATGTGCAGAAAAAATATGCAATCAAATAAAAAATTAAGTATAAAAAAGATTCGGAAAGGTTTAAGGGAATGGTGAGCAGTATGGAGAAGTCCATTAAAAAAAGAATAGGTAAAGAATATCCATAGAGGCAAGGAAAACAGCAAGAGACTTGAGTTTGTTATGAGAAAATGTGAAGAAATGCAATGATGAAAAGACGAGATATAAAAAATGTGACAAAATGATGCAAATGGGAAACGAGCATAACTGTAACTGGAATAAACAGAAATTAAACTGGGTGAACAGGAACAAAAATGAGATAAGAAGTGAAGAGAGCGAAATAAACATGAATTAAAGGGAATGATGAAAGGAACAATGTGGCAAATGTTATGCCATAGCCGATGATATGGGTTTGGAATTGGGAAGATGATAAAAGGAGAGGAACAATATTGAAAAGATTTCACAATCATTTTTATTAAAATTACCAAAAAAACAAAAAACATGCCCCTAAATCTTTATCCACTTCTCTTAAAATGTATTCCAGTCGATACCTTGTCTGTGGCTTCAAATCAGGTTACAACAACCATTTTATAGATTAAAGTCCACACGTGTATTTCAATATTTCACTGGCACAATTACAAAGCCAGATCGATAATCCAGCAAAACGAACGAGATAAGCACAAAGAATCCAACGAAAAAAGCATCCCATCAACAAAAGAAAAATTAACTCACGCAACACTAAAACATTGCGCCAAACACAACAATGGCGGGGTTAACAAACGGATACGGATAGACGAGGACATGCGCCGCGACGCCGTATCGACGCCGATGCCGTCCGCTCGCAGGTACGCAACGCGGTAAACTGTGGGAACAAGGCGACGAAGACAGTCGTGGCACAAGCAGTGATTAGGAAGCAACATACGACAAACCAAAGTTTCGACGAAAATTTGAAAAAATTTATCGAAATTAATTAATCGATTTTGTAACTAAATCAATTTGAAATTATTGTTTTAATAAGGTTTTGTGCACAGAAATCACTTCAAAAACCTCAATTTAATAACAACGTGACAGCAACAGCAGCAATATTTTAAGGTAAAGAATTATCTTTGTCAAAAATATAATTAATCAAAAGCAATACTTTATAGATATTAGATATTATTACCTATTTATATGTAATACATTTGAAAAATAATGTTGTTCATATTAACGATATACAAAATGTTTTAGCTTCCCTGGGGTGTCCGCAGGGAACATTTTGCAATGACATTTAAACAAATTGATTTTTTTTTTTTTTGTTAAGCAAATTTAAATGTATCATCAACGTAACGGCTCGATAAATAATAATTTTAAATAAATTTAAATAATCCTCTTCCACGTTGAAACATCTGAGCAATAAACAAAATCGTCAAGTACTTTATTTCAAACTTACGAAACAAACGACCTAAGTTTGGAAGACTTAATGTGTCTTCCAAAACACAATCGTACAAGATGGCCTAATTGTGCCATTTTCAATTAAGATTTCGTAATTCCAAACATTCTTTCATTGCTATTGCATTCAATAAATGCAGTATCAAAGCAAATATTTGTAATCGTTTCTTGTCTTTTTCATGTTTCCCATTAAAGGAAAATTTCCAGAGCACTTACAAAGCACTTACAGAGCTTAAAAGAAAATTGATTTTCGGACCAAAGCATTAATTGAATAATTGTTTGATTACTGCATTTCCACTCTATTTATTCATTCAGAAGAAGATTATCCTAATCGAATGACAAATATTTTATTTTGCAAATAAAAAATCGGAAGAGAAAGAAAAACGTAAAAGAAAAGCTATAGTGCTTTTCTTTTTCGTTTTTGTTTCAATCAAGTTTTGAACATAAGAATGCAGTTCAAAAAAATTACATAGTAATAATTTCAAAATTTACCTAATTCATAATCATGTGACCACCAAGTTATATACATATAGGTATATATGACGTCAAATAATCCTAAGAATCATTTTGTGACATTTTTAAGTATTTGTAAATTTAATATTACAGTGTATACACAGTGTACTCGTGAATTTTATATGTAAAAAAATTTTATGTGTTTATTGCGAATAAATTGTATTCGTTAATTTATGGCAACATCTTTACATTCGAGTTTTGTAGATATTTTTCTTCATTTTTCATACCGACATAAGAAAATAAAACACTTCTAAAACCATTAACAAGCCATTGTATTACAGACACAACCATCACCCCTAAACAATCAAATCTCTCCGTCCGACCAAAACATCGGTCTATTGGGGAAACTCGACGACGCCACAAACGAACCTTGACATGTTTCGACTTCGTGGATCGATTTCCGCGGAATTCTCAACATAACGAATCGGAAACTATCAAATAAAAACCGACCCACACGAAAATGACCATCACATAAAAAACGATTGCAAAGTCGACAAAACCGAATTGGGAAATTCTGAAAACTATGATGTGAATGTTTTGGAAGGCGAATTAGTGTAGTAACTAAACACATAAAACAAAAACGAAGTGCGCACAAAATTGAATGAACGGCACCACCTGACAATAACACAATTTTGCACAAAATTCAATAAATCGCGCACGAAAACACAGTCAATTATTACTCGAGCTTAGGGCATTTTCCTAAAGAAAATCGTATTCAATCCGATCCAAGATTTCGTCGCGACAATACAGGGCCAAAAATATCAAGATTCTTCCACGACGGAGGGGTGAAAGTGACACGCCGGTGCAGCGAATATTGCACGCATTGAAGAATTCCTTCAAACTGAAGTCTAACCAAGAGTACGACCTCCTCATAGTCGATTACGACTCACATATGGAATCGACAGAGACCGATGACGACTCGGGGTGGAATTGCAGCGTGCATCCAAGCGTTTTTTTCCTGCTTGGAACGCTGGTGCTGACGACTTGTGCAACAGCGATGTTGTGCGGGGCTATCATGACTGATCATTGGGAGGAAGTAACATGGGATCGCGATCAGTTGGAAGTGGCGGCAAACGGAAGCGTAAGATTACAATGGTTGCTGGATGGATCCGTCGTCAAAGTTTCAACTAATGATGACAGGGAATCTCTAAGGGCTTTCTTGGTACCCATGCATGGTGGAATATGGACATTATGCATAAGCTTATCAGGTGAGTTTTTTAATGAAATAATAAATACAACACCCAATTAATTAAGTCAAATAAATCAAAAACCTCGTCAATCTTTATTTTCAACTTATTTTGTTTTCCTGAATTTATTTCTGAAAATGACTTATTGTTATTACAATTGGTAGAGGACTTTTATTATGAAAATTTAGCAACTAAATAAACTGTCCAGTGAACATTTCCCAACATTCAATAATAAAATATCTCTTTTCATCAAATAGCAATCCATTAAATTTATTAAACTTCATAGTATTCATTTCATAAATTAGTTGTCATTTTAATTAAGTTTTAATGTAATTACACAGTCGAATAAATAATTATCTCCGTTAATACATCGTCAAAATTAATTTTTATGTGAAATAATTAAAAGTATTACAATTAACAAATTAAGAATTAATTGGCTTTTTTATGAAACTTATTTCTATTAATAAACCTCTCATTCTAAGAGTCTCAATAGACCTTTACCAGCATTTTTATGTAGCCTTAAGATTTGTACTTCGATTTATTGATCATGGATTATCTCTCCCTGCATACAAAATATTCCATTCAAATAAAAATAATGATGTCCATGTGAGAAAAAAAGCAAAAAGTTGATCCTTTCAAGATAAAATATCATAAAGCCAATTTGTGTGTCTGGCGTCAGGTTGCGAATATCGTGATGTGATGAAAATAGACGTTGGTGGTATCAAGGAGTTCAATGCCTATCGAACTTAATACTTGCCCTTGACTGGTCTAATATTTCGCCGAGTATTTCGATATCGATTATCGATTCTGTTTTATTATGGCAATCTTATTTAGATAACAAATTAAACCACCTCGAAAGAGAAGATACGAAACGAGTGCAATAGAAATTAAAATAAAAGCGTTGTGTTAATAAAATTGATAGAAAGACTGTAATAGATCTAACTGGTACAATTAATTTAATTAAATTTCGCTTGGATTGCATTGGATTCAATTAGGATTCATGGTAACCATTAAACTGTTAAAAATGTTTTGTTTTATTCAAAGATTGGAATTAAATATAAATAATTTTCCTTTTCAATGGACACTATATTTCAAAATTTCTTCTGTTTTTAACAGACCTTCTTACTACTTAAACGGTGTTGTAAAAAAATTGGTACCTTACATAACAATTTTTTTGAATAAATGACACATTTACTTCAGATCGTCAGTGGTTATAATTTAGTAAAAATAATAATCGTAAACACTCTAAATTAAAGCAAATAACAGTAATTTATGTATCTAAGACGAAGAGTGAAGCTTTAAGGTGCAATGACGTCATTATCGATTTTTTTAAATGACACCTCTTATTTTTTTCTTTTGCTTTTGACCTCCTTGATGTTTAAGTTGTGATTACCGAATTAATTATTTACATAAGAACTAATCTCCAAAAAATTAAAATTTTTGTTTAAAAGAAAAAATTTAAATGTGTCATTTATTTAAAAAAATTGTTATGTAAGGTACCAATTGTTTTACATCACCGTTTAAGTAGTAAGAAGGTCTATTAAAAACAGAAGAAAACAATTGGGGGTTGTCATTTAAAAAAAATTATGATGACGTCATTGTGCAAAAACATTTGACGTCATTCCAAAAAAATTAATGTCAGAAGACGGCATTTCAAAAACAAAAATTGACCTGTCCGAGCGATTTTCTTAAAAACATTATGGAACGCTTTTATGAATTTTGTTCCAAACTTTGTCACCACACTGTATTTACAGCCCAGAAACCAAAAATGTTCAATTAACCAATTATATAAAGAAAAATATGAAAACACATGGAAACATTAAATCATCCGTCATTGGCAAAATCATTCTCATCAATGGCGTAAATATGTAAATAAATCTTTCTGACAAGTTTCAACCTTCTTATTAAGCAGTACCATATATTAATTAGAGTACATCCCTGGTATTATGGAGTCTTAATTATATGGTAACGAAAGGGAGATAACTCTCGTCGAATCTGAATTCGTTAATATTAATGAAGTCCTTGAATAATAAAGTTCATTAAACGGAAAACTTCAGAATGAAGACAACATACATTATTCAAACGTCCCCATCTCAAAATATAAAACGTATTCATTATATTTGCCGATATTTATACGAGATTATCTTCAATTAAAACATTTTATTCTGGAAACACATGCGTTATTTCGTAATACAGGTAGTCCTTGGTCCGAAAATTTATTAACAGTGAAAAAAAAAACTTTCATTCGTCCAAATTCTAAATTCATCAAAAGTTGCTATACTATGTTAGTAAACTCGGAGGAGTAAATTAAAATTCTCACTTAAAAAAATCGCTCACTGATTGGCGAGACACGTTTACACGCCAAAAGAAGTTAATTTTCAACTCGACATATATTGAAATGGACACAGGACCGTACTTAGAACCGAATGCCCATATGAAATAAATGACATTTTTCGAAAATTTAAAATGAAGATAGGACCGCCGTTTTTGCGGATTTGGGTTTGGGTTAAGGTCAGCAATCACCTTTTAAAATATCAGTACTTATTTCAGAATGACCCTGTATAAAAAACAGTTCTTTGGAGCATTTATCAATAAACTTAATTTAAACAAGATTTTAGTTTGTCCAAATTATTCGATTGGTAAATAGTAGTAAATAGTTATTACTAAACAAATATGTTTATTTATTAAATTTTTCTCCTTGATATTCAAAAGAAAGTGTGTTTTATTAACTTTTTATAATGAAAGAGAAATACATAAAATCTAACAGACAATTGCACGAAATCGCATTTAACAACAACCGAACAAAAGTAGAATTGGACATCTAAATAATACGATCAGTGTTGACCAACTAAGCGTAAGTTCGAAAATTGTTCCAGTGTATTTACTCCTCCGAATTTACGAACATAGTATAGATTATATTTGATTATTAGTTTAAATATCAATCCATCGTTGAACTTTTTAAGATGTCACTTTTGAAACCAGCAGTTTATCGATTCCTTTCTCAAATTTTAAAACAAATCTACTTCCAATAAAAATAATAAAACCTAATAGGTAGACCACAACGTAATAAACATTGGGCAACCCTGACCTAAAATAGAACGTATTAATGTTATTACGTTCTACTTTGATAGTATAAATTAATTGCAATTTAAATTGTAAATGATACGTTTTTCTTATGAAAATTGTGAGTCACAGTCACGAAACGCTATTATTATTACAAATGGAGCAATTCTTTGTTAGTCGTAAAATCGATGACACTCCATTAGAACGAATTTAGATCGTCTACATATTTTTATATCGTGTATTATAAGTTGAAAATTTAACGTGCAAAATGTCAAACCATTGGGTGCAGCCATAATACAATAATAATAATAATAATAATAATATGCAACTGTTATAAACTACTCAACATGGAAACATTTCAACTAAGATTTGGAAACAGAGAACATCCATTAGCTAAACTAGCCAGTAATGGAAAATAAAGAAGTGCAAAATTCCGATATAAATTAGAAAAATAAGTAGAACTATACAAAAACCAAAGAGGTGTAAAGTAAGAACTTATAGTAAGCAAAGTATAAAACACATTGTAGAAAACCTGTTTATACTTGCCTTGATCCGAAATGTTTTTAAGCAAATCTTTTCCAAATCTTTAAACTAACTGTTGGTCAAACAAGGCAAAAAATCAAAGTTAGCCAATGCATGCAATAATATACGTAAAACTATCGATTCTGGAAAAGAATTAATTTTTCACATTTTCAGATTATGACCATTTAGACATTAAACTTGTTACAAGATGATGACCATTTAGACATTAAACTTGTTACTGATGACTAAAGAATGTTTTTTGGAAAATTAAATATTCTAAAAGTTGCGAAAACATCTTTCCAATGCCAGAAATTAAATGCAATTTGGTTCATTATTGAATTTTTTAAATTATTGTTTCTAAAAACCCCAAGCTCTTTTAAATCCAAAACTGGACAATTTATGAAGTCGTATCCACCTAATTCTCGCCATAATTAATTATAAATTCATTTTAATCTACTTATTGAATTAACGATATATAATTCTAAACGCGACCGATGCACGAGTTCGAAGAACTATCGATCTCAATCAAAACATTAATATTTCAGATGAGGAAATCGAACTACTGGGCAACGTAGGATTTCCACCAGTGCCCTGCGTAAACTATTTATCAGGTGGGATTGATGGCGTCAAAGGATATGAACCGAGAGCAGATTGGCAACACAGTAAGTATATTCAAACAGGTGTAAATTTCACATTATAAATATTCGTTAAACAAAATAACAAATTTTCCCTTTTGTATCGTTCGTTTTCCTTCCAAATAGGATGGTTTCTTTCGAAACATATCTATTTAGCCAAACGCAAACCTCGTACTATACATTGCCAGCAAGATCTGTTCCCTTTTTTCGCCACGCTGGATCTTTTTCTACTAACCCAGTATTTATCGATCAATCGCTTTCCAACATTCTAGATTTGTTGCTTTTATATTGTTGTTTTAAGTTCGTTTAATCGCCATATTTTTCTGTTGTAGTCGCCATTCTTTTCTTTTCTTAAATCGATGCGGCAATCAGTCTACCTCACCCTTCAGCTTATTTGACAGAATGTCACATTTCTTCCAAAATTAACATTAATTAATTAATTTCACTGCTAGTCTACTGAAACATTTCAGTTTGTATGCAAACTGAAATTTGCAACGACTGACGTAAATTGTAACATCCATTTCAAATCAACCACGAGCGGATTTGCATAATTTTCATGGTAAACATCGCAACAACAATAACTGAATAATAATTGCATGTTTGCTCAAAGTAATTAATAGTAATATCGACACACGTCACGATTTAATAATAAAATTTCCTCACTTCGTTATTAAATAATTATTCAAAAGAATAAAAAGCGAAATAATTTGCGTCCAAATAAAATAAACACTACGACGTGTCCCCAGTTCAACAAACATGTTGTTTACTAAAACGTACAATTAAATCGTGATTTAATTCACCCCTATTTGAGTGTCCTTGGTTTCAGCCACGGAATATTCAATTCTGTTTGTTTTTCAGGAATGCAAAATCTCTCGATATCCTGCGCGCTTGTGTGTCTCATAATCCTTGGCAGTGCGGCCTTGGTGGGAGCTTTTGGTGTTTGTCAACATCAAATCAGCGCTGTTCTAGTTACGGGTGTTATGTATTTATTAGCAGGTAATTATTCCCAAATCCTTATAATTAGTCCAGAAAGATAAAGAAAATATTCCATTTTGCAATTCGAAATTTCTCTTTTTTTTTAGAAAATTTGGATCTTTTATCACCCTGAATATACCATTTCAATTTTCGCCTCAAGTTGTAAATCATCCTGTAAAATAAAATCTCCCTCCAAAAATAAAAACATAATTTTTGGCCAATTTCATTACGGAAAATCCATCATTTTGAAACATTTAAGATTATTAAAAGCTCTATACAATTTTGAAAAAATAAAGTTTTGGTGTTAAGATAGGTTGCTATCACCGTGATTTAAGGTTGTTTCATTTCATTTCAGCTTCATTTGCCCTCTTCACATTGACGATTATACATTTCAAGAGACTACAAAGCAAGCCAAAACTTGAAGCAGATACTGATGGAACTGTGGACGGTGTCGTAAGTCCATTGGGTGCAAGAGGTGCAGAAAATCTACTTGGTGCACGTGTGTTCACCACGTCGTGGTCATTGGATTTGGGATGGGGCGGCGTCGTTCTCACCGTAATGACTTCGGTCTTATGGATTCTGCTTTCGAAAATCATGCGTTTCAATCCCATTTCGAGCATGATCAACTGATAGTTACTGCAACAATATAGGTTCGTCGGCGCGGATAACGACACAACCGAAGTTTGAACCAACGACGAATGATAGCAACGTATCTGTGATTGTCGGTTATGATTGCCTTCAACCGAACTTTACTCGGTGGTGGTGAAATCTATTCGACACGTATGTAAATATGTTTAAAGTTAAAAATTGTACGAAACAACCAAACTGAAATTTATAATTTGCTTATTTACATCCAAACGGTTAAAGAAATAACACAAAAATTAAGGATTAAGGTAATTTGAGCCTATTGACTTCAGGGCCTCACAAAGATCTCCTATGTAGACATAAATAGACGGATCATCACTTGTTCTTGTAAATTCAAAACCCCAGGTGAACGCTTCATATACCTAATTAGACACTGCACGATTAGAAAGAATTTAACAAATAATTTCTATATCATAATTACTTTGACACATTTATTTAAAAAAAAAATCTATCTTGTGAAGCCATCATCTTGCTATTCATTACTTACTTCATTTCATACAAAACCAACATGTGGTCATTATTTATTCACAATAAAGTTTGTAACAATAAAATGGTTGATTCCAAAGGACTAACTCAAAAGAATTTCTAATAAACTAACTTGTCATTTAGCATATAAAGAGAATGTACTATAAATGAAGAGAAATTACAGCTCACATTAAAATCACCCTATTTAATTGTCAGTTTCGGATTGTACATAATACCAGCTTTTAGATAGCAACTTACAATTTGTAGGGTGTTATACACGACACTATAACAGATAAAAACTAACGATGAATTTATGTACGAATTTATACAAATTAACGTTATCATTTTATATCTTCATATAATACTTTAACGTACTTAAAATATGTCAACTGAATACCAAATTGTTTTCTGAAATTACCAAGAGTTAAACCTTGTTCGTTGGTATTACNTTGTTTTCTGAAATTACCAAGAGGTAAACCTTGTTCGTTGGTACTTACTGCTCGGAATAGTTCACAGTAAGTTGTACATAATTGTCGTGCAAGTTTAAAGATGTTCTTGCGCCATGTTTAATTCCAAAGTAATTTGGAGTAATACAAAGGAACAAGCCTTTATGTTAAATGCTAAGCTATGCCATAGATATAACGTATGCTATTCCAACCGTCCATAATTAAATTAAAAAAAAATGAAACGGCTTTGTAAATTAAGTAGCTATTACGCCGATTCAAACACATATTTTATTAAAAATTTCATTGTAAATAAGAGCAATAATGGAACTGATTCCATGATGTTAACTAAAATATAACCTTAATGATTCTTTCAATTAAAAATGTTGCAATGTTGCCTTTATAAAGTCTACGTACAAGAATATATTATGATATTTTACTAAACGTTTGCATTTGCTTGCTTTATAAATGCGTGCACCCATGCATGCATATTTTATTGTACATATTACATATACGTATTTTACAAAATAAACTTTTACGTTACAATCTGTCCACTTATTGTACCGAAATTAATAACAAAATGCTTACCTTTAAACGTCGTTGATGCTAGTTCGACGGAAATTTGTTAATGAAAAAAGCGATAAAAGCAAAATGTACTACATCAACAGGTAAGAATTTGTTGTAAAATGGCGGGTAAAAGTACAGAGAAGTTTGCAAAAAAGTCACTAATGTGAAAATAGGTTCCTAGTACCAACATTACATTTTTGAGCAACGTGTCATAATAAAAATACCTAAAATATACGAATTGTTAGATAACTGGTTGACAATAACGTGAAGATCCTTTTTTTATTGGAATATATCCTGTAAATAAATTATGTCTGCAAGAATATTGCGTGCAATTGCTTAAGAAACAGTATACCTGTTTTATAAATTTATTTTATTAATTTTAATAAAGAGTAGTTGGCAACATTGATTATTTTGTCCACGGTCCAGTGTTTT
>JAFFZR010027079.1:0-14240 GCA_018397195.1 Lethrus apterus | reverse complement strand
GCGCCACCTCTCGTGATTTCTACTGTATGTATAACTGAAAATTTTGGCAATTTTGAATTTTTTTAAAATATCTTCAAAAGTTGTCAGTAACTGACAAATCTGAAAATACTATCAAATGCTCCTCAAATTTCTGAGCAACTTTAATTTCAGAACAAGTTTGCTAATTTAACCGATCTTGTATCTTCAATACTAAGAAAGTTACCCATATAGGGAGATAGGAAATGGGCATTCTGTATAGTTAATTCTTATTATCAATCATGGGAATTCCAACAAAATAATTAACATTGTAAGATGTTGTTTGTTAGCAGTTTGGAATATATCGATGGCTCATTAAAATACTTTAGATTAACAATTTCATTATGAAGAGAGTGATTAGTAGCAACAATTATATTTTCAAAAATATATATTTTATTAAAAATCGAGACTAAATATTTCTTCATCTTAATATTGTTAAATCATGCCAACATTTTCAAAATTAAATTAAGGTAGATAAATCACAACCTATGTAAGTTTTAGAATAATATATAAAAAAAAAAATGCTACTTCATAAGATTATCGAGTGGGTTTTCTAACTTGTTTTGAATACGTATCAAAGCTGTCTTTTCTCCCAATGTACGTGAAAAATGGTAGACTTTCAATTGCTTTTTAATACATTCGCGAATTTCTACAAATTTTACAAACTAAGTACTATACGTATTATAAAAATTTGTCTTTGTCAACATTTTTAGAAAATCTAAAATTTCTTTTATCATTCCCTTACAAAAATGAAAACTTCGCCCTTTGAGGACATTAACAGTTTCTTAAATCTAGATATAAAAACGTTATAGTTTTAAAATATAAGAAAATTTAAATATTAAAGCAAATTTTTTGTACTATCAATTAATAATAAATAAATACAATTAATAAACAAATAATAGTTGAATAAAAATAACAATAAAAATATCAAACTTTCAAGTTAAAATACCTTGAGTTCCACTATTGTTAGAAGTAGTTAGCGTAGTAGGTGCGGCAACCTGAATTTGTAAATTTGTATTACTGGTAGTACCTTGCTGCGATAATTCAGCTTTCACCCGCCTTGCAATGTGTGACCTCGTGTGTTTTCTTAAATGATCCTTCCTATAAAAGCCCTTACCACATTCCGTACAAACATGTCTCTTCTCACCAGAATGTATGACAAAATGTAAAGTGAGCTGTTCTTTGCGTTTGAACGCTTTCAAACAAACCGTACATACGTAAGGGCGTTCGGGATTGTGCGATTGTTTGTGCCTCGTTAAATGGTCTTTTCGTTTTAAACCAGCACCGCATATATCACAAACAAATCTTCTTTCCAAAGTGTGACCAACTAAATGTTGTTCAAGTAATTCTTTTTCAGGATAAGCCATGTGGCATTCCGGACAGCAATACAAAGTCGAACCGTCCAACGCTGTCGTCAGACGTATTTCGCCGGGTTTCGGTCGTGGTTTCTTCTCTTTCTCGGGCTTTTTCTTCTTTTTCTTTTTTGTAGCGACGACGGTGTTTTGTAATTGTGAGGTGTTGATCGTCGTTAATGTGTTTAATGTGCTTACAGCAGTTGTACCCAAAACATTGGGATTTTGAGATGTATTTATTGTTCCTGAAGGTAAACCATTTGCATTTAAATTATTTGTTAAATTCGCGTGCAACAAATTTAAATTCGTATCGTTATTTTGCAAGTTTAATTGTTGTTGAGTGGATTCTTTTTTTATTGTTTCGGCGGAATATTTTAAGAAATGGTGCAAACTCAGTGGTAGCGTCGAGGCTGGTAAATGTGATAAATAGTCAGCTACGGTTGAACCAGGTGTTGCTAATGATTGCCATGAGGTGGGCATACTTGATGAGGTGCTAAGGTTTTGATTATTTTGGGTTTGGTGTGTCGATGATTGTACCTGATTTTGTTGCTGTTGGTTTTGAGTTTGTTGAGTTTGAGGAGGAGGAGGTTGGTGATTTCTTCGATCGTCTTGTTGAACTTCTTGCTTGATCTATAACATTTAAAAAAAAAATTAAAATCATAATTACAACGTATACTTAGTTTTCATATACCTTGTCATTATTTTGCCGTTTATCAATTTGTTGTTGGCCTTGTGTTTGTTGCAACATAACGGCACACAACTCTGATGTAAGTTCATGATGCTCGTAGCTTTGTCTTTTATCTTGTCTGACGTTATTTTGTTGCCCATATACGGCCTGATTCATATATGTTGAGCCCTGATATTTTGAGGTATTTATCATATGTTGTTGCTGTGTCGGAGGATGGTGTTGTGTAAATGATGGTATACCATTAGCAGTATACCGATTGCTGTTAGTCTCCTGAGTAGGACATAATGCATTACTGGTGTTTTCATGTGAAAATTTAGCAGCAAACTGATGTATTGTTGGTATGGAAGACGGAAAGTGTCCTCCAAATGGTGAAAAATTCATTTTCTTATTATATTGCCTATCGGGACAAAATATAGTTGTAAAAAATATACGACAAAAATAAGAGTATAATCAATATCGCATCTTTAAATTTAGCTGTAATTTATGTTAAATAATAATAAAGAAATACATGAATTTAATAAAATTATCCAATAACTTATCCAATAATTTTTTGTATAAAATTATTTAGCATAAAATGTCTTATATAATGAAAATCAACCCTTGCCAGGATTAGAAAACTAAAAAAAAATGATAATCGTTACCCGCCATTGTCAACTGTTTTTAATGACGAATAGCGGAACAGCATCGAAAATGATAGGAAAATCTATTTAAGTAATAAAATCTTAAAAGCTCACCATTATAAGTAAACGTTATCTAATGATAAAAATGACGCTTGTTTATTGCTTTAACTGCCAAGATTTGCAAAATATTCCATATTCGCCATTTCTGATATATCGAAAGGGGTAGGGGGTTAATTGGCGTTTTTTATTTAAATTTTGGCGGCAAACCCACCCCCAATTTGATTTCAGTTGAGTTTTCATAATTTTTTTTAACGTTTAGGATAATTTAAACTGTATTAAAATTATATGTGAAATAATCTTTACTAACATTTTTTAGGAAGACTATTAGATAACAAAGAAAATATTTCAATTTTGTGAATCACATGCATTCTCACTTTTATTAAAAATGACGTCAGTACATAAAAGTATATAATCATGCAGTTAATTTAGGTTGTGTCTTTAGACTCAGGCTTTGTATACAGAAATTTTTTCATGCAATTGATACAATGCATAGAAAGTTTGTTTCCGATTGTCACTATGATGGAGAGAGTCTTCCAACTCGATACAAAACATGAGCCAACCCAACCATTATTTCTTGCGTTTTTTGAAAACGAATAGAAACCTTCAATTCTTTCATTCTTTCATAAAATAGACATTTTGCAACTTGCAGCAAAGGCAACATAATTTGACAGTTTTTCTAGCTCAAAAGAAAGGGATAAAAAATAAAACAGATATTTTTTTAAAAATAAAACAACACATTACAAAACATGTTATTTATTTATATATATATACATATATATATTTATAAAGAAAATAACCTGATCAACATTGTATAAAAATCCTATCTAGTGTACTTTCTGATTAGTTAAGACAATCGTGGAAAGTGAATTTGTTTGAAATAAACACATGCTCCGAGGAAAATTTTTAAATTCATACTTACATCTTAACATTTATACTCATCAAACTACAAATAACTAAAATTACAGTGTTGTAACCTGATGTCGATACAATTTTACAAATTTGACAAGACCATCAATAAGGACTTTCTTAATACTATTATCCTACCATCTAAAATTAGTTACAGCATTTTAAATATTTTATTTATTGAATTTATTAAAGTTTCTCATTTGTGGTCTTGAATGAAGAATTTAAACATGAAAATAAATTAAACGTGTGAATTTACGTAAACATTAAAAAATATTAGTTTCAAGTGTACTCTTTTGGTTACCTAACATTAATTTTAATATATAAATTATATGCTTTAAAATGAAACAAATACGTGCGTCTGTATATAATAATAATCATTAATAATAAGACCCAGAACCTGTTCATATAAATTAAATAATTTGTACAAATACTAAACATAATCTAATATACATATATGCTTTATTTATTTCATTTAGAATATTGTTATTATTATTTCTACATTATGAACTATTTAAATAATAAAAAAATACATAGTCAATGTCATTTAGAATATTTAATCATTCCATCATATCTTCTTAAAAAGGATTAATAACTTTTGTATGTAGGAAGTTATGTAGGACATAATTCACAGTTAGTAAGAAACAAGGAATCTAAATGTATTTTTTTTTTTTTTTTGAATAACAACAATCTTAAACTGGAAAATGGCTTCATAAGTAAACTACGTACTCATAATTTTTAGCACACAATAATATTTATTAAATAAAAAGTTTACATTTTACAAAATTTCTGACATTAATAATTAAATTAAAAACATACATTCTTCTATCGAAAAAAGAAAGGTAAAACAGCATTACCATTAATAATCAAATGAATAACTTTTCATGACATAAAACACCCACAATAAATATGTACAAATTTCAAAACCGAATAAATGAATAAATTTTGCATAAAGACACAATATGAAATATACATACCTATAATTATATATACTTATATACATATTTAATATATAAACATTGTTCGTCAATCAATGTTACAACATTAAAATAGATATAATCATTTTGTTTTTAAATGTTGAAGATCACATCATAGTTTTAAGTTCTTACCGTAGGTAACAATGTCATTTTAATGCTTCTTTTATTTTCTAATGAGGTATTATTGTAATACCTTCCGATGCCGTAGGAAGTACTACAGTACTTATAGGATCCTCGTCGTTACTAGGAGCCACTTGAATATGATGTTGGGGAACTTGAATTTGCACAGGAATTTGTAACTGTGCTTGTGGAACCTAAACAAAATTTTCATTAAAATTTATTTAACAAAAATACTTTCAGGATGTAGGCTTTCACGGCCGTTGTCCACAATAGGATTTCGGGTATTGCCGTGGTTTACTGTTTACACTTGACGTTTTGCTGATCGTGCTGTCTTCAGAAGATATCTAAAGACAGTCTTTAGGTATTTTCTGAAGAAGCTGACAGCACGATCAGCGAAACGTCAAGTGTAAACAGTAAACCACGGCAATACCCGAAATCCTTCTACTATAAAAATATTTTCTTTTTACCTGTATAGTAACTGTAGTATCTTTATTTATCATATTATGTTGCTGTTGTTGCTGTTCTTTCGCTCTCCTTGCCATATGAGAACGAGCGTGTTTTCTTAAATGATCTTTACGATAAAATCCTTTACCGCATTCACCACAAATCTCCGTCTTCTCGCCAGAATGAATGACAAAATGTAGATTGAGGTGTTCCTTTCGTTTGAAACCCTTCATACAAACAGTACAAACGTACGGTCGTTCTGGATTGTGTCCTAATTTGTGCCTCTCCAAATGTTCTTTTCTCTTTAATCCAGCACCACAGATATCACAGATAAACCTCCGTTCAATCTTGTGTCCAATTAGATGTTGCTCAAGCAATTCTTTTTCGGGATAAGCCATGTGACATTCAGGACAACAGAATAAAGTTGTGCCGTCCAACGCTGTTGCTATGTGAACCTGGCCTGGTTTTGGCTTCTTTGGTTTAGGCGGTTTCTTTTTGTACTTTTTCTTCTTTTTGTTTTTTTCCGGATCATCTGGATTTTCTTCAGTTTCTAAGTCTTCTCCCATCTCATTCATTATCAATTCCTGTTCACCGGTTTCAGTTTGTTCAACGACCGTTTCGATGACGCCTTCGTCGGTTATTTGTTCTCTTTTGACGTCGGTGTTAAATTTTAAAAATTGTTGCAAACTTAACGGTAAAGTTGTGTTTTGGATTCGTTGTAGATATTCTTGGACAGCTGCAGTGGTTTGAACGTATGTTGCAGGTATCACTGACGTACCTGCATCAGAATCATCTTTACAGTTTTCATTTTTAATTAAAGCAACAGGTGTAACTGTCAATTCTTTGCCATTTTTATCACCTTCTGTATGTTGGGCCTGTATTAATTGTATGTCTTGTGGTTGTAAGGCGGCTACCACTGTCATACCTTCAGGTATACCATTTTGTCCATCCAACTAGAAAAGAACGCAGTTTATTAATAATTAATTTTTTTTTGTGTGAATATGAAACAAATCTCATACTTACAATTTGAATGCCATCTTGATTCGAGTTGTATGCTACTGTAACTACCGTAGCTCCTTGCCCGAACGTTTGGATAGGTATCTGCGAAATTTGGTACTTTGGAGACTGTGCTTGGCTCGTGGGTACTTGTGCAGGTGCAGGATTTACAACCTGTATTTGAACTGTTTGTTGTGGATCGCCAGGTTTAGCGCCTGGCATCGTTATCGGTAAAGTGATTAATGTCTGGGCCTGTTGTCCACCTTGTTGTTGGGCAGTACTCGTGGCAAAGGCATTGGTATCGATTGGTCTAATGTAATGTACACCGTTTTCGCCTCCTTGTAACAAACCGACAACTTGTCCGTTTGGTGTCGTTACACTCTGGGTTATTTTACCAGCTGAGAATTGTGTTGCTACTGGTAGAGCGGCTGATAGAGGAACTCCCACGCCAAAGTGAGAGAAATTCATTTTGAAGGAGTAACTGTAAAGAAAATAAATATCAGTAAGTTTGTTTATTCAAATATTGTTATAAATTTTTCTCTAAATCACCAAGATGTATCGTAAAGAAAATATAAAACGTCAGTAAGTTTGTTTATTCAAATAGATAAAGTGTAAATTTTTGTGTAAATCATCAAGATGTGTCTTCAGGTTCAGACTGGGCGTTTAAACTAACTGGGCTCATTAACAATATTGATATGGTGGCCCATTTCAAAATTTGTCACTTATTTTTATCATCTGATTGCGCGCTATAATTAATTATAGAACAATTTTTTTCTATGATCGCTAGTTAAGGAGTTAAAAAAATAGTAATAAAATAATAAAAATCAAAAGGCAAAAGAACTGTTGTTATCGATCCTCCCCTTGCAACAATTTGTTTTATGAATATTTTTTTATCCTTCGGGCTGCACCAATATGTCTTATGCATCTCACATCAATAGCAATAAAAGAATTGTATTATAAATTATTTATTTACGACTATTATGAAATTTGCAAAATTATTTTCTCCAAAACTCTTTTAATAGCGGTTTTAGAGAAAAATTGTCTTATAATTAATTATTGCAGGCAACCACAGCAACTTAAAAATATAAAAATATACAGAGTGATCAATTTAAAAAAGTAATCGTTATGCTTGTATCTTAGCAACGCGATGTTCTTTTGTTTTATAATTTATTGCGCGAAAAGCTCATTGCAAGGTACTTAAACTTTGTCCATTTAACCAAGTTTGTATCTCATTAAATAAAAAAGTTAGCTATTGTAGAATGTTCCCGTGAACAGGCTGTATATGGTGAGAGAATATAATGAATGTTAACAAAATAAATTTTTAAAAGTCAAAACTTTTAAACGATCTGTCAGTTTGACAGTAAATAATTACAGTAATTTGTTGGGGTTTTCCCCTCAATCAAGTTTCGAATCCCTTCCTCGCCGGCGCCTCCCCAGCGACTGTGGTCTATTGGTTGAAACATTTTCTGATTGCGACGCGTTCATTGAAACTTTCTGTCACTTTGACAGTAAAGAATTTTATTCGTTAAAAACAGGTGACAGTCAACATGCGGTGATAGATTTATCATCGATTTGATAGCCTATTCTGCGTCTTCGTTTTTGTATTTTAACCAATGAAATTAATCAAAATTGTACCACGTGACACATGAATTATATTCTCCAAGTTAAAAAATCGTTGAATAATTATAATTTTCAATCTTTAAATAGATTTCAAGAAACGCGTTTTCAGTATAAAAAACACTTTATAATTTATATAAAAGTATAATGAATAATTACAATGATAATTATAAAAATATATTCTCGAATACAAATTGATTAAATTACTTGCATAAAATACGTTTTACAAAAGAAAAAAATATTAGAAGGTGCAGGAAAAAAAACTGACAGTCGGGGAAAGAAACATAAATTGTGCTATCCACATCTTGAATAATTTTTCATCTGCAGATTTCCAATAATTTCCAAATTACCCGTTGAATTACCGAGTCATTTGAGAAGCAGCAATTCTAAATGTAAAGTGAAGGTTTCATTGTTTTCAACGTGTGTGATTTCATCATTTTGAACGTGAGAATATCCTACAAATGCAATATATATTATAAGCAATATGATACATCATAAGATGTATAAGAAATTGCACCAACGAGCAAATTTCTCCATCATCAAATCTAAATTCTTTCAGTTTACAAACAATTATCTAAAAAGATTCAAAAGCCAGAATGAATGTTCGCAAATTTTTCATTGGGTTTATGTTCCAAGGATAAAAGTCGTATTATGTACAATTTAAATAAGAAGTTAAGTGGTGTAATTTCTTTTTTCGTTGTGGTACCCATTATATTACACATCTAAAAAATATTTATTACTTAAATATTATATAAGTACTTACTATGCATATTTTCAATTAAATTTCAAAGATGCGTTAGAATAATGGCAATTTGCATCACTTCGAACCACTAGATGTCAGCACATACAACGAAAGCGCAAATTTTTAAATTTTTTTATGAGAAATTAGTATGAAATTTATTTGGATTTTTGAAATTTACATTCCCTCCTCAAACCAAACCAAAAAAAGAAACCTTTCCACCAAAATATTAATTAAAAATACAAACCTTAAATTAAATAAAAAAAATATCACAAATAAAATTGCACAAAAACTAAAAATTGCACTTAAAAAACACACAAAGCACAATTTTGACAACTGCGTCCTTGGGAATACCCCCGAAAAAAAGCCAAACGCCAAGGGGGGGTTGCTCAAAACCACACCAGGAAGGCTTAAAGTCAAACACGGGCAGAGGTGGTGTAAATTGTAGTGGCAAAAAGGAATGACTCAAAAGTGGGGTACGGCTCTTAGAAAACGTGACACGTGATCGGTGCCGTTTCTTTCGCGTCGGTTTCGAAGTAACGGGCGGAAAAGAGACGGAAACGGAGAAATCTACACGTGGGGGTAACAACCTACTTACCTACTTAAGACAAACTTTCACCTGTTAAGTGCACGATGGTCGGCGTCTTTATCTGGTTACATCGGTTTATGCGGTCGCGCTGAGGGAAATGCATGGGATTTTTTTGCGGAAATATTCGTTAAAAAAAAAGAAAGCGCTTTTACTCGCGATTTGTGTTGGACGGGTCATGCGGACAAGTTCGGTTTTCTACATTGTCTCCATGATGCAAACATGCAAATGCATTTAGATCAAGGTAAACAGATTTCTCGCGCACGTTTCTCTATGCAATAGATAACTCAAGTGAATTAACGGTAATTGCGTTTCAAGTTTTGAATTTAACAGTTAAATGCAAAGAATTTTTTTACCGTTACGAACAACCTGGGCCCGAAACGGATCATTTCGCACGCGAAATTGTACAGGTAGTAACATGACTTACGTAAAAACCAAATGTTGGAAAACGCATAAGTTGGTTAATCAATTTCATAATGTCGATTCGATTCACGTACGAAATTAAATACGAATCGGTTGTGTTAACGACCTTAAAAGTGCCACACAGACATTTTATACGCCCAACATTTACAACGATGCATATTTAAATACAATGGTCATGCTCCATTTCTTTGAAGAACGATCCAAATTGTGTATAACAGTTTAAAAGTAAACAGAGTTGTAGTCTGATTTCATAATGAAAAAAATGCGACATTTAAGCGAAGCGAATGAGGTAATATAAAGTTGAAGTTGGTTGAAGCTCATTCCATTAGAAACACAAACACAAATTAATTGCAAATTTTCTTCGACGCGAAACTGCAACGTCGCATAAAAAAAAATCGAACAGGAACTTTCAGAAGCAACTTTAGACGTCGAGAAAAAGGGAGAATTGAAGAATGAAATGGAAATCTGCGACGGTATAAAAATACAAGTAAATATGGTGACAATTCCAATGACATGGAAAAATGCAAAAAAGGCATAAACGATGGAAAGAAGTGATGAAAGTATAGAAAAAATAAGGAGAATGTGGGCTTAGAGAGTCATAGACAATAAAAGATATTTAGGGTGAAAGAAATTAAGCAGGGAAAGCAATACGAGCACCTCGAGTAAACAAATGGAAATTAAAAATTTATTTACTGAGGATGCTGACATATATTTACACTTACTTTTTTAAAAACTGGTTGGAGAAACCAGTTTCGAAATCCAACTTCAAGAGCAGTTTTAAAACCAATTTTAAAACCATTTTAAAACCAGTTGTAATCTACTACTGATGCATGGCGCTATCTATCGGCGAGCACTGTAGATTCGTGATGTTTACATTTCCACAGCGTCCTTATGGCCGATAAGCAGACCCAACTGATGCATTACGGCAATCACTGATAGATGGCGCAGTGCATTAGTTGTAAATAACTTTAAAACAGGTTTTCCCATAATTTGCTCCAGAAACAAAAGGGAATAATTGTGTGAAGAGTATAGAAAGTGGGGGTTTTGTGGACGGGTTAATGTCTGAAAATGACAAAAAAATTCAAATAATTACATAAATCAGAGAAGCTTTCATCGTCAATCGTCAAACTAAAAAATGTATTCTATGAAAAATAGGTTGGTAAAAAAAGATGCCTCAAGGAATAATCGCAAACTGCATCTAATCATTATTTATTATACAATGAGATCCAAATTGATTGAACGAGCTTAGTGCTTTGTGTACGACTTTTGACATTTCATTGTTGCTGTTCTAGAAACTTTAATAAATTTATTTAAATCAAGGAAATAACAATAAAATACAAGCCAATTATCAAATAAAATAAATTTTGAAATAGAATACAATTTTGCATTTTTGACCCAAATTTTGGTGACGTCATCTTCAATCATTTTGGATCTCTCTGTATAATTAATAAATACAATACTTTTTACATAAACGGTAAAATGCATAACACATCATCCACCGACCGATGGCGTACCCCTTTCGCAATGCATAAATTCCTTACAAACAGGAAACAATTACAATGGGATATGCAACAGCAAAATTAGCAAGTCATTTAATAAATGCCGCTGGTTTCGCAATTCTAACTGATACAGTGTCACGACTTGCACTAACTTTCACATCTCTGAGCAAAACTAATGTTTTTATATGTGCATTGTTGGTTGACTGACGATAATTTAGCGCAAGTTCATTAAAACATAAACATTCAATTATCAATTAATATTCTTTTAAATATAAATTATCCAACCGTGAAAATCTAAAGAAAAATCTTGCAAACCGTAAAGACAATCTGTCGAATAATGAAATTTTAATAGGTGTCTGAATTAGCCATTATTTTATGAAAAAAAATCATCATTCAGAATTTAACGCCATAGTATTTTTTTTTTAATAGCATAACATCTAGCATAGCTGTGGCTTTAAATGGCAAATAAAAGAACAAAATATTTTATTTTATTTATGAGAATGAAACCATTAAACATTTTTCCCATACAGTGGTCGCAGAAAAGTCTTCATATAAGACAGTTATGTTACACATCGATCGGTTGTTAATTGCTGGAATGGGCAACATCCGGATCAACTTACATGCCCATTACAGTAACTGGTCATTAATAAACGTTTTACTAAAATAGGAAGTGTACTTTTCGTCCAAGCAATAGTAGTTTAGTTTAGTTCGAAGATTAAGTACTAGGCTTTCTCTTAAACTGTCCTAAGAAATAAGAAGGAAGTTGCCCAAGAAACAATTTTAAACAAAAATCATTTTTAAAATAAAGAACGGTCTCTAAGTTTATGGTCAACAATTTGAACAGTTCACAGGAGTTTCGGGAGTATAAAGTTCGAAATAACTCGAATAATTTTAGGAGGAGAGATGACCTCTTACATCCGTAAAAATTGCACTATTCCATTTAAATCTTTCATTGAGAAAATTCATTTTTTCTTGCATTATCGTGAAAAAGAATCGTCGTTTTCGACTTATTTCAAAATCTACAGTTCAGTTTAAAAAAATATCTATAAAGTTGCCGTTCATAAAATCCATAATTTAAATTGGAGTCTCATACAGAGGTAAGTCGGAAAAAACGTGGCCATAGGTGCATTTTTAAGAAGTTAATTATTCAAATTTTAGTAAAAATCAAAATTATTCAAATATTTAGGAAGGAATTTAGTCACACCATTATGTGACAACAAAATGAATATAAAAAAGTAAATGCCCCAAAAAACCATGTGAAGGGAAAACTCTGTATTTTTAGGAACACATATTGTTACATATTAACATTTTTAATTAAATTTGTGCCGACAAGATAGGGACAAATAAATCATCTATAGATCGTAAATCATACGGAAAATTGCTTTAGGTTTGGAAAAATCAAACTAGCGCCTGATCATCACGTACAAATAGTGCATTTAAGTAATATTTATTTAATAATGACAAAATATTATCTGTTTGTATTGGAATTTTCTCTGAACGAATTATATTTTTCAGTGTTTGTTTTGAAGCATTTGTAAGGCATTTTTGATTTCACAATGAATATAGAAATAAAATAGTCGTTACAATCCTTAATATATTTTCCATTTCTACAAAACAATAAATTGAATTGGAAAATCATAAACAAGCCAAAAAATTAACCAAATCAAACAATTTTCAAAGAAAATCTTCTAAAATTCATTTTTCAAAAATTAGTACTAGACCTGTTTCTAATTTTAACACATGGAATAATTGCATTTATTTTTAAACGTTGTTATATGCCATAAAAAAGGTTAATCAGCAGATTAAAGGAATGACTACAATTTTACAATTTTTTTAGCGGTGAAGATGACATTTAATTATTTGTTTAGATAATATTACATGCAACTATAATAAATATTTGACGTCTATGAGGCGGAAAATATTCCAGGAATGATTAGAAATCATCCAGTGGTTTTCCCATGAAATGAAAATATCGCAAGCATGTTTATTACCGACGTAATAAATGTCCCTGTTGTTCATTATTAATGTCATATTTCCACAATTTTGTAATAATGGAAAAAAATGATATTCAAAACAAAAACAAAGCAAAAAACGAAAAACGCAACAATTTATAAATAAGTAAAAGGCCATGATTTTAAATAACGATTTACATTTAAAAATGAAAATGTGGCAATCTTAATTTCTTTAATTTTCTGCTAAATAAAAACTTTCAAATTAGAAAATGAAACTAATTTCGTGATAAAACAATTTTTTAAATTAACAAATGGGTTTACACCAAAAGATTTCCCACATAAAAAAAATATTAATTTAAATCAACATATATTTATATAAATATAAATTACGCTTGTTTACAGACGATGAATAACGTATTTCCCAAAATCGGAAAATAACAGCACACATTTATCGTGATTTTTATGACACTTGTGTATTAACAAACAATACAAATTGCACAAACACAAATTGCATCCGACTAGGAACTTATGGTTGAGTCGTAGTTTCAGTTTCGATTAATTAATAAAAAAATAATAACCTATTGACTCGTAGATTTACGTGGTCCTTTTTCATTACATTATTTTGGTTTCCAAATTGGAATTACGTGCTGATTTTAATTCAGATCTTTAACCTTTTATTTGAGTTTATAAAAAAATCTTTAAAGTTCACATTAGAAAATAAGATGAGAACTATACGGTCTGTTCACGGGAACATTCTACAATAGCTAACTTTTTTATTTAAAGATATACAAACTTGGTTAAATGGACAAAGTTTAAGTACTTTGCAAATGCGCATTTCGCGCAATAAATTATAAAACAAAAGAACATCGCGTTGCTAAGATATAAGCATAACAATTAATTTTTTAAACTGAACACCTTGTATATTTTTATTTTTTTATCTTTTTTTTTTTTTTCTTTTCTTGAGCGTGCAACCAATTAAAACGCAAGTTGTGTAATAAAATATATTTATTACGACACACAATATTAAAAAATATAAAGATGTTTCGCAATCTTCTTCGGGTAATAAATATATTTGACGTTTGTTATTTATTTACTATGGAAACATTTTTTAAAAAACATAGTTTACTATAAATTTTTTTCATCAATTAGTTAAAAAGTTTGAAATAATAATTTTAAACATTAATTAATGAAACAAATTTTACAATTCCTAATCCCTATTGCGTCCCACGTTACGACTTCTATATACTCC
>JAFFZR010027077.1:26468-44630 GCA_018397195.1 Lethrus apterus | reverse complement strand
TGGTTATGAAAGTAGGTGTTAGTTTTGTTTTGTTAATTGTAGGATTGAATTTGATTATAACTGATGCTATTTCAATAAAATTTAAAGCTATTTCAAATACAAATTCATTCTTAAATGTAAATTTTTGGTTTGCATTTCTATCGCCATCTGTTTTTAGTTTATCCAAATTGTCATGTTGTTCTGTGTTGATAGTTTACATTTATATTTATTTTAAATAATTAAAAATTGACTAATCTCATTGAATTTAATGAAATATGATTTTACTGACTCGTTATTAAGTTTTGATTGCCTTTTTAATTAGTTTTTATTTCTTTGGTGTCGCCATCTGTTGGATGTTACAAAGGCTTGTACTACTTCTTCATTTTGACATTTAATCGGATTGTTTTGGTTGAAATTGTATTTATTGTGACATTTTTTAACATTTTTAAATATTTTCATTTATTTTTTATGTTTACCATAGAAAATCTCACAGCATTATGCACAAATTCAAATGATAAGAGAGATATCGAAGCCGGACACCTAAATGACTCACACTGTATATTTCTTTTTAATACTGGGAACCGATATTTAATTTGTGTGCTGTGCTTCGAATAGTACCTATTTATTCTTTCATTTGCATTTAATAACATAAAAAGTTTGTCATAAATTTATAAATAACGTACATTGACACAAGTCTTCGTTTGCAATTTGTAAAAATACCTAAATAACGTTCTTTAGTTAATTCCTTTGGTCAATATTTGCGTCGATGCGTCGAAGGTGAGCAATGAACCAGTTGTAGAATATATTTAAAATGAGTTGCGCGGTTTGTTTATAACTTAGTCGCGGCATCATCGTGCAGTTCTGTTAAACGATTAAAAATGTTTAAGTGCAAATTATTTTATTGCAAACTTGTCCTAGTATTCCACTAAAAAAAAAACAAAAAAAAATAAAACCAACTACGTGCTGTTGCAATTTTTATTTATTTATCGGTAAGTACGCAGAAGGTCGTTTATATTATATAATTTATTCGATTGTTTTCGCGTATTTGTCGATGGATTAAAAATGTAAATTTTAAATTGTTTCAGTTTTAAGAAAAATGCTATAACGTATAAATATATGATGTTCTAAGAATCGTGTTTGTAACACTATCCAGATAAAACTAACTTTTTAACGTTTTTCTGTAATTATTACAATACAAAACATTGAAATTTTATTTAATAATTTGCAAGAGAAAATTACTGATAAATTTTCTAGATTTTTAAAACAGTACGATAACTATAATAAATATTAAAACATAAATATAACGGGGGTTATTTTAATTTTTTTAATGTTGCATAACGATAGCGGAACAGCCTATATAGATGAAAATAATATTACAGTCCAAGACTAAGCTAATTTTTTGTGTATGTATGTATGTGTATGTATGTATGTAAATAACGCAATAGATGTCAAAGACGTGCCTCTAAATGACTCATACGTATACAGGTTGTTCAAAGTTATCGGCTCACTATTGCTAACTTTGTTATTTTTGTAGCTACAGAGTCGGTTAAATTAGCACAGATACAGTGATTTTTCCGCTGGTTACAACGGTCCACACAAAAAAACAATTGCGCATCACATTTCAGTGCCAACTCAGATAATTAGATTTTTTTTAATGGAACACCTGTATATTCCATTCCACGACCTGCATTTTGAAAAATTTCATGGGTCATTGCACGGCACTCTTGTACAGTAATTGTAACGCGTAAATTTTCTAAAGACGTCGTGGGTTTGAGCAACGTTTGTCATTGTCATTTTTGTTTTGTAAATTAGGTACTTTGAAAAGTTAATTTCTCGAAAACGAATCGATCGATTTCAAAATTTGATACACCGTTGAAATGCAAATGATGTAAGCTTTTAAATGAGGTATTAATCAACCTCTAGTGTAATTTAAGAATTTTAGGGTTGGCACCCCTGCGGCTAGGGGGTTCAAGATATGGCGATCATTTCTCCGCCTTCGATCTAAAGTTTAAATTCTTAGATACTGAGGGTGTTTAGAAAGACAGAAAAACAGATGAAAGTTAAACTATGTGCGACTCTTCAACTGTCCATTCAAAAAATATTCAATCACTTCCGGTATAAGCGGAAATGGAAACATTAATTTTTTAAATGGCAAGGCGTCATTTTTTGTTTGTTTGTCGCTCACTCCTAACACCCATATAAAAAAAAAAAACATGTCACATAGGAAGAATGGTTTCTTCTTGTTAGGAGTAAAAGCCCACAATATGGCCTTTTAAATATGACGTTTCAAAAATATTTAAAATGACTATAGCAAAATGGAGAGTAGGGTTAAAGGTTTTATTTCTCATTACAATAAACGTTGCCTGTTTTTAATAAACAGTAAAATATTACTATATAGAGTTAACATATCACCATGGTAGAAACATCATGATAATAAGCGAATCTGAACTAAAAAAAAAAAAAATAAACAAGGATCTACAATTTGTAGAAATAAGAACTCGAAGCGTATTTAAAACTTGCAAGACATGCAAGTGTGTTAGACGAATTATAAACTAGATTCGTTATGTGTAGCATATTTTTATTACAATTTTTCCCATTTTCAAAGTTCAAAATTCTAAACCATCTGCTGTTTCAATAAATGTTTATTCCATGAATAAAAATATATTTATTACGACACACAAATATAGAAAATATATAAAAAAATATTTTTCGATATTTTTTTCAAATAATAAGTGTATTTTAATATGGAAACCATTTAATGTGTCAATATTTTTATATATTTTATATGTGTATTTTATTTGTGTGCCGTAATAAATATATTTTTATTACATTTCAATTTACTGGTTGATTCTCACGAATAAAAGAAATGTGCTCCCTATTTGCCAACAACATTTTTTTGTGGTCCAAAAACGTCTTTTGTTTCTTGCTCCTCACTAATTTTATATTTTTAATTTTTTAAAATATTCTTATACTCGCCAAACCCAACCCCCTTTGTGGAATTGGGAGTTTGAAAAATCAAAATTTTGGATTTTATATTAAATTTAATGATACTGCAAATATCTTTGTTGATTAAATATTTTTGTGCCCCCTGCCCCCACCGTTTTTCTTATGTGGCAAGAATTTAATGTTTTGAAATGTAAATTTTTGTTTTTCCACATAGTCTAGATTTCCATAAAGGCGACGTGTGACGTAAGCTCATATAAATACCGATTTTAAGAAAATGGTTACCGGTCAAATTTAGTAAGTTTTTAATGTTTCAAAAAGGCGTAAGCGTTAATTTCTTTGTGATATTGCGCCAACGTTAATAGATTGTTAATAAATGCATCTTAGGCCACAGATTCAATCAGTTGAAAGCGGGGGCGCCGCTAGACGACTTATAAAAACTGACTCCGTAAATCGCCCGTTATAGATCAATATAAAAAAGTGGTATCTTCATTATACCGGTGGATCGAAGCCTTATAGGGCTTTAAGATTGCTAAATTCGCCTCGGCTGATAGCCGATGATAACATCCTCAGCGGACTCCCCCTCGAGACGTTGTTTTTTTTTTTCTATACGACATGAAACATACTGTCTGCGACATTGTGACGTACACACGGAGGTCATTATTAATCGCCCGGTAATAAATGCAGTTAGTCGAACATGTGCAGACAAGCCGAGGGCGGACAGTATGAGGCTTATAATTCAATTATTTAGAAATATAGGGAAAAGATTGATGGAAGTTAAACTATATACGATTTTCCAACTGTCCATTCAAAAAATATTCAATCACTTCCGGTATAAGCGGAAATGGAAAAATTATTATTTTTTTTTTTTAATGGAAGGCTGCATTTTTTTCTTGATTCTTGTCGCCCACTCTTATTAAAAAAACCAATGGAAATAAATTAATTTTTTAAGCTCACAAAAATAATGACTTTCTATGGCGACTTAAACACGAGTTTCAAAAATTTTCAAAATGTCGTCACTGGGAAGCAACACTTTTTATTGTTTCAAAACGAAAAATTTAGTAAGCTTAAAAAATTAATTTAATTTTGGTTGAAGAAAAAATACCATAATAATATTACACATTATTATTTTTTAATGCTTAATCATTATTATTTTATTTAATTGCGTTCTTAAATTTCTTAACCGTCGCGTTTTGTTTCAGAAAATGGACGCGATTTACAAAAGCATCACGAGACACGACGACCACGATCACGATCACGACGAAGATGAAGAAGGTGGATCGGCAGTTCTGGCGAAATCGATCGCGATGTGCGTTTTGTTTTTGGCGTCGTTCACCTTGGGACTCGCACCGATCCAACTGTCGAAATGGCTCAACTGGCAGACGAACCCCAAGAACAACATCATCGTCAATTTGCTTTTGTGTTTCGGAGGCGGCGTCCTCCTTTGCACGACGTTCCTCCATCTGCTTCCCGAGGTGTCGGAAGCGATCACGGAACTACAAGAAGACGAAAGGTTGCCCGAGTTGAGATTTCACTTGGCCGAATTGCTAATGTGTACCGGATTTTTCGTCATGTATTTGGTCGAGGAGTGCGTGCATTATTATTTATATAAAAAGCAGAAAAACATGCAGACTTTGAGTAAGACGTATTCAATACGCAGGGGTGAAAAATACGACAATCCGAGTGTGTCGACGAACGATTTGGTGAAGAACATAGAAGAAGCGAAAAATGACTCGGAATACACGCACAGCCATAGCCACATCGGCCACAGCCATTTAGTGAATGAAGATAGCCTCGTAAGAAGTTTAAGAGGATTGCTTGTGGTACTTGCACTTTCCGTACACGAACTGTTCGAGGGGTTGGCCGTTGGTTTGGAATCGTCGGCTTCCTCGGTTTGGTACATGTTTGGGGCGGTCAGCGCTCACAAACTCGTTATAGCTTTCTGCATAGGCGTCGAGCTCATAACGATCCGTACGAATAGAATTTTATCTGTGATATACGTCTTCACCTTTGCGGTCGTCAGTCCGATGGGAATTGGGATTGGAATTGCCCTCACTGACGACAGTTCGACGGTTGTTTCGTCTGTGATACTACAAGGTCTGGCCTCTGGCACTCTTCTCTACATAGTTTTCTTTGAAATAATTCAGCGAGATCACGACGGCGGCTTGAAACAATATTTGGCCATTTTCTTTGGATTCCTCATCATGTTTGGCATCACGTTGATTTGTAAGTATTCTTCAATTTTTTTTTGTATTGGTGTTTAATTTTATGATTTTATAATTTTTATAATTCGATGGCTAATAATACAATAAGCGATCATCTCGTTTTTTTTTTTTTTGACAGTTGCCATTATTAAGACTTTGAGGTTTTAATGTCATTTTTGTTTAGAAATTTAAAAATGGATTGGTGAAAAAAGGGGTGTGTTTTGAAAAAATCTTTTGAAAAAATTTTATATACTATTAATTAATTTAATTGCTAATTCGGTGGCTAAACAATAAAAAAAGCGATCATCTGTGTTTTGAAAAAATCTTTTGAAAAAATTTTATATATTATTAATTAATTCGATGGCTAAACAATAAAAAAAGCGATCATCTAGTTTTTAATTTTTTTTTTTTTTTTTGACAATTGCCATTATTAGGTAGACCAAAGACCAAATTATGTATTATTAATCACGTCCTCTAATTAATTCGATGGGTAATACAATTAAAATAAAAGCGATCATCTAGAATTTATTTGTTTTTTTCTTGACACTTGCCATTATTATGAAGTACAAAGCTTTGAGCTTTTAATGTCAATTTTTTTAGAAATTTTGAAATTGGTTATTAATAATGGGGTGCATTTTGAAAAAAAATTAAAAAATTATATATTATTAACCCTTAAAAAAGCGATCATCTAGTTTTTGTTTTTTTTTTTGACAATTGCCATTATTAGGAATACCAAAGCTCTGAGCTTTTAAAGTAAATTTTTTTTAGAAATTTTGAAATTGATTTGGGGACAAAAGGGGTGCGTTTTGAATTTTTTTAAAAACTATTCCTATACATAAACGGTATTAAATTATTCCATTAAATTTTGAAATTATTTGATGCTAAAAATTGTTCAGAAAAATATGAAAATAGTAATTCAAAAAAAAAAAAAACAAAAAACAATCGTGGAAAATGACAATATTTGAAATTAAAAAATTTTGCAAAATTCACTTAGTTCACATTTATTAATTTGTCTATATATGTTCAAAGCTGACTTTAATGAATTTAATGAATTTTGTTCAGATTTAAATTCGCAAAAACGGCAGAGTAAATTTTATTTATTTTTTTATAATAAAATCATAGATAACTAATCTAAAAATTATAATTTAAAATGCGACACAGAAAACATAGTGATTAAACCTGCTACATTAATATTTTAGTTATTTTAAAATTCAGATTTTCCAATGTTTCTTGTTTAAATTTGACAATTTTGATAATAAATAATTGGTTATACATTTACTTATGTAAGTGAGCAGAATCCAACATTAGACTGAGAAGCATCAATCCTCTTATTCCTCTTTAGACTTTCCCATATATGTATTCTTTTTATTCTATTAAATTATTATTATTATTATTAAAAAAGCTTTTTCTAAGTCAATGAAACATGAATGTGCATCCCTGTTGAGTTATTGCTTTTTCTAAAATTTGGCCCATAATGAAGATATTTGTGTACTTCTCTTGAGTATCTAATATCTGAAACAACATTGTGTAACATTTTTAATTTACAATAATGCACGGGCGCCACTCATCGGTGAGCGCTGTAATGCATTAGTTGAGGTCTGACTGGATTGTGGATTCGTTTACGATTTCAACGAATGCATTACGGCACTCACCACTAGATGGCATCCATGTATTAGTTGTAAATTACAACTGCCGTACCTGGCATAGGTCGCTAGCCCGGCAATCATTAGTCGCTCAAAATAGTCGTACTGACGACGGGTAATAACCCAGAAACCAACGAGCTCGTGTGTTAAGAATTGTGTGTCTTCTATGGTGCTTTCCAGCGGCTTTACGGTTCGGTTTTTTGAGTTTTAGGATTTTTTTTCTGTTTTATATTGTGAATCATGTGTTATTTTTTTACACATAATATTTAGGAATTCTAGTCATTCTTCTGCATACATTATGATTTTGTCTGTTATCTCTTTTCCTGCTTTTTTCGTTATTTTTTCCAAGTTTTGTTTTTGGTTATTTTACTGCCTTCTTGTTTTCTCATAGCTATTGTAATCTTAAAAAAATATTTAAAAAAGCAAAATGATATTAAAAAAACAAATTTAAGTTGAATTATTTAGTACAAGAACAAACAAATATTGATATTTTAATATATGCATTGCTTTTTGTCGTAAATATGTTTATATAAAACATCAACTTAAAAATTAAAACATTTTTCTTGTTAAAACCTGCTTACACAAGCAGTTAGTCAGAATTCACAACTTTCGAAACTCATTTGTAAGGCCTCATTCGTTGCATATCAGTAGACACATTAAGTACTGTATGTAATGGAAAATCCACATATTAAAATATAAATATATGTAGCACAAAACAATGTGGTTAATTGTATTTCGTTTCGTTTCAATTGTTTTTTTATGAAAAAAATTTTAAATTTACTCTGCCGTAAACTTCTAAATTTAGTTTACTTGTAAATGCTCCCTTATATTTTTTGAATATCTGCTAAAATATTAGTCAAAAAAAAATTATATATTTACATTTTTGAAAAGTTGAGTTATTAGAACGCGAGAACGATTTTAATAAATTTCTGAATTTAGTTTATTTGTAATTCCTCCCTCGACCCCCCGGAAGCTCCTTTAAACTCTGCGGTTTTTGCGAATTTATTCGTCAAGTTAGTTGTCGTACTAGAGTAATTTCAATGTTTTTTTCCATGAAAGAAAAATTAAATAATTTATTTGGATTTTTATTAATGTTTACTAATAGTCTTCCTTGCTTAAGAAATTATGTAAATTTGTGCAATTATTAATTTACAAGTCAAGTGACATAAACCCACGCGCTGAATAAATTTATGCGTGGACACGACGGACATTTTTAACATGATTGAATAATCTTTCGTTCCTAGTTTTAGCAACCGCATGTGAAAAAAATTCGAAATGAAAATATGCAACAAACGCTTGACGTTTGGATATTAATTGTTGTTTTAATACAAATTTTATTATTATTATTAAAGATATTTAATACAGGCATTTAATAATAGATAAATTAGACTCAATCGACCTCAGTTGACCCAAAAATTATTAAAATTGGTTTAAAATTGTAGGCACGTTATATTGAAGAAGAAAATATTCACCTAATCAATAAGATAAATATATTTTTAAATAACTTTTTTGATTTACCAAAATTTTCCTTAACGCTTGCAATAAATATTAAATTTGATTATTAACGCACAAATATTTCATGTTATCATAAATTGCAAAAATTTTCGCAAATCTTCGCAAATTATCGAATTCAATTTGAATTTAAAAAATAAATAATTTTCAATGGTTGATGTTTACTATCCTTGACATTTGTTTGTAAACAACGTTGAACGCGACAAATATATTGAGTTGGAATCTGTTTAGCGTACAAGTTCTAATATGTATCGCACTGTGCGTATTTTCATAAACAAATAAACTCATAACAAATGTAAACGATTTTATTAAATATTAAGAAATTTTCCGAGAATACCCCAATCTCTGTGCTGGCATTATTTGTTTTTTCTTTTATACAATTTTTTTAATATTTTCTTAAACATTTCCAAGATTTTTATTCTTTTTTAAAATTAATAACACCGGCGTTGTTATTTTTTTTTAAGGAAATTTTTTAAATTTTGGCAAAATTTCGTAATAAACATTTATGTAAACGGTTTGTTTTCAACAAAATTGTATTATGGTCGTAAGGAACGATTGTATGCAACTTTTCTCGATAACTTCGTCAAAAAACTACTTATATATTTAAAATTAAAGAAGAAGAATTGTAAAATGGGGTAAAAATCTGGCTAATTGAAAAAATATAAAGAACATCTTTATAGAAAATATCGACCTTCGAGGATGTCTCAAAATTTCGAAAAAATTTCAAAAGCGAAATGGGGACAGTCTTTTTATTGAGTTTCGATTGAAAAGAAGGAACGTCTCGAAATATGAATAATATAACAATAATCATATTTTCAACCTCAAAAACTTCCAAATTAAAATTTTAAAAATTAATGTAAGTTTAGAAAAAAATCACGGTGTCTAAAAAAATTATTGGAAAATTGTTGTCCATTAAAATGGTGAAGGGGGGGGGGGTCAAAGAGCAATTAAAACTAAATTTAAAATTTTTTTTCAAACATTTTGAAAATTAACTGTTTTTGCTCTTATTTCAATATTTTTTCATTCTGTTGCGTTAATAAAATTTTACACGAATATCTCGGCAGATATTTCAAAAATTAATTATTTTGCAAATAAAATTATTAGTTCGAAAATTAACTATATATTTATTTATTTATTATTAATTTTATATTGAAAAATATTTGCTTCTAGCTAAATTTTGTCTTTTGCAATGGAGCAGCGGGAAGGGGGGGGGGGCGTCAAGGTAGCAATTACAAGTAACCTAAAGTTAGAAAGTTGGAAATATTAAAAATCGAAATCGTTCCCACGTATAAAAAGTCATTTTTTTTTCGTTTTTGTATTTTCATTTTGTTGCGTTGATAATATTTTGTGAATAAAATTATTTATTTCAAAAATGCTCCAAAATGGGTTCTGCTTGTTCTAACAATTAGATTAAAAAAAGTTAGTTAAAAAATTAGATTAAAAAAAATTATTAATGTCATATTGAATAATATTTACATTTAGCGAAATTTTGTCCTTTTCCATGATGCAGCCGGGGGGCGAGATGGGGTGGCCGGGTGGCAAGATTTATTAAAGTTTTTCAAAATCGTATTTTTTTGACTCTAACATTTTGTTAATAAAATATTCCAATATATTCCCGCGTTCAATTATTTATTGATTATTAATTTTATATTGGAAAATATTTGCTTTTATAGGAGTATCCGGGGAGGGGGGTGTCAAGGGAGTAATTACAAGTAAACTAAATTTAGAAATTTTAAAAATTTATCAAAATTGTTTCCGCGTTCTAAAAAACTCGACTTTTTAAAATTGTGATTAAAATATTTTTTTTACACGAATATTTTAGCAGATATTTCAAAAATATACAAAAATCGTCACGCTTTCTAATAATTCGATTTTCGATTTTTCGATTTTTAAATGGAAAATATTTGCTTTTAGAGGAGCAGCCTGGGAGGGGGTCAAGGGAGCAATTACAAGTAAACTAAATTTAGAAGTTTAAAAATTTTTCAAAATCGTTTCCGAGTTCTGAAAAACTCGACTTTTTAAAAAGTTTGAAAAAATTTTTTTTCGCTCTTATTTGTTCATTACGTTGCGTTAATGACATTTTGTGAATAGAATTATTTTTTACACGAATATTTTAGCAGAAATGTTTTAGTTTATTTTTAACATAATATTTTATATTATCTTTCTATTTATTTCAAAATTTTAATATTTCAAAATTGCACTGTAAATGAATCTTATCCAAAAATTTCCAAAATCGTTACCAACCTTACCAAATTTCTGGCTAAACAGGTGGATCAACAATTTCTCTCTGAAGATGTTGCCATGTGTTTAAAGTGTTTATTACAACCGTTTAAACATAATAATCAGCAACAAACAAGGTTACACGTAAACATTAAATATGAAAAATAACCTTCAAGAATTGAACAACAGACACGTTTCAGTTATATTTTCCATGCTGAAACTTTTCTGTATTATCATCTTTGTTTTTATTATAAATAAATGGCTCATAAATAACCGTTCATTTGTAACATTCTTGGACACGTTTAGATCGTATTGTACGTGTATTTTTCCAGGGTCGCGATTGTTCGAATATTTGAGGTTACAAAATTTAAAAAAAAATAGAATTATGTGTATTTATATTTATAGAATGTAAGATAATTTCAGTTTTTAATGCGCTTATCTGTGCATGCAAGTAAACACACAACTGTCGCGTTGACCTTTACATATTCAAGCAACTGCAACTGTAAAAATAAAATGTATGTAGAAAAATAAGCAAATTTATTATTCATTTATTATTTATTTTTTTTTTTTGTAACGTTTAAATACCAATATAAACTTTCTACACAAGCGACATTGTTCCAAGAACATTCTCACTTTACGAACCGCTCTGTGCGTTTAATACAAATGACGCTCGGTTTCCTTTCAGTCGTTCTTAAAACACCCAACGTGCTAGATCATATAAAATGTGATTTCGTAAACCAATTGTTTTATGTTCGATAATGTTTATGTATTTTCGTATTGCAGTTGCACTTTGCGCGCGTGTGTTTAAAATCAAGTGTTAACCCACCTTTAAATTTAAATCAAGCTGGGGGTGGATACATTAAAAAAAAAATTATTTAAATCCCAATGGAAACGTTCAAAATGAACGATGTTTCAAAGGTTCATCCGACGAATGACCTAATTATCGCTAAAGTGGTCGCCATGACCGTATTAGGAGTAACGTCTTTCCTAATAGGGACGTCTCCGATAAAAATAACGAAACTCTTCGCATTTAAATCGAAGAACTGCGACGACAATCTACTAATTTCGCTTTTGTTGTGTTTCGGCGGCGGCGTCTTGCTCTTCACCACCTTCATCCATCTACAACCGGAAGTGCGGGAGAGTTTCGAATTTTTCGAAAAAACGGAAAAAATCAATTTGATGCAGGGCATCCCTTGGTCCGAGTTGGTGTTCTGTTTCGGATTTTTCTTCGTGTACATGATCGAAGAGCTCGTACACGCGTGTCTCGATAAAAAGCACGAAATGCTTCACAGGTCCGGTTCGATGCGTAAATCGGAAAACATGTGCATACCCAGAGTGACTTTGACGAAAGACGGGATGGGCGTCAGTTGCATCACGTCGTCCAAAAAAGAACTTCTGCACTCGCAAAACGACTTCAAATTGGATCTCGAAGAAAATTACAAAAATTCCTTCAGCGGCTTGCTGGCCGTCTTGGCGTTGAGTTTTCACGCGATTTTCGAAGGCTTGGCCGTGGGGTTGGAAAATAACGTGGACAAAGTCTGGTACTTGTTCATGGCGATCGCCACGCATAAATTTGTGATTGCTTTTTGTGTTGGTATAGAGTTGGTCACTTCGAAGGTCAGGACGGTGTTGGTGATTGCGTATATCGCCACGTTCGCCGTCGTCACACCTTTAGGTTTGTTACACCTTGATTATTCTGCTCGTATTTTATCAGGCATGATTCAGGTATAGGAATGGGGATCATGCTGAACGGATCCGGAAAATCGGAACAGGATATTTCCTCCGTGTTTCTTCAAGGGATGGCGGCGGGAACGTTGCTTTACGTCGTGTTCTTCGAAGTGCTTTCCCGGGAACGAAACAAAAAACACAACGGATTGTTGCAACTGATTGCTATATTAGTCGGCTTTGCTGTCATGTTTTCCTTGCAAATTGCCAGTGAGTTCATTATTAATATTTATATTCTTACAAATTTAAACTCTTGCGATCTTAATCTATGTTAATTTTCAAATTACTCGAGTTACTCGTGGAATGCCACAGGGATCATTATTAGTACCCACGTTATTTATGACTTATATAAATGACCTTCCATTTTCGTTTGATTTCACAGTACATGGACTTTACAACTTGCGTTTTGTTTTCGAAAACCAACAGGTGCGCCAAATTATCGAATTTGGTATTTCAAATGGAACCCCCTGTATACAGCCTGTTCACGGAAATATTCTACAATAGCTACCATTTTTATTTAAAGAGGTGGAAACAAAGTTAAATAGACAAACTTTAAGTACCTTGCAATGGGCAATTCGAGCAATAAATTATAAAACAAAAGAACATCGCGTTGCTAAGATACAAGCATAATAATTAATTTTTTAAATTGAACACCCTGTACATTTTTATATTTTTAAGTTGCTCTGCTTGTCTACTATAATTAATTATAAAATAACCAGAGCAATTTAAAAACATAAAAATATACAGAGTGTTCAATTTAAAAAATTAATCGTTATGCTTGTATCTTAGCAACGCGATGTTCTTTTGTTTTATAATTTATTGCGCGAAATGCGCATTACAAAGTACTTAAACTTTGTCCATTTAACCAAATTTGTATCTCTTTAAACAAAAAAGTTAGCTATTGTAGAATAATTCGTGAACACCCAGAATGCAAGAAATTATTGTTTTTTTTAAACTCCTTAACTAGTGATCTTAGAGAAAAATTGTTTTATAATTAATTATAGCAGGCAACCAGAGCAACTCAAAAATATAAAAATATACAGGATGTTCAATTTAAAAAACTAATCGTCATGCTTGTATCTGAGCAACGCGATGTTCTTTTGTTTTATAATTTATTGCGTGAAATGCGCATTGCAAGGTACTTAAACTTTGCCCATTTAACCAAGTTTGTATCTCTTTAAACAAAAAAGTTAGCTATTGTAGAATTTTCCCGTGAACAGGCTGTATACATTTTTTATGGTTTTTGAACCAATTTTCTTACATATATTTTATTTCATAATTTTCCTGTGCTTAAAATATTCGACTTTTTGTGCGTCATGACACTTAGAATTAAAATGCCAATAACCAGTTATTCAGTTAATTAGCTGCTTATTCGATTAGTATAGAGATCGACTAATCAGATAACTTGTTGATAATTTCAAATAATTGGTTAATAGGTTAGTTAATCTAGTTAATTTATTGAGTTATTGACTTACATTGTCAGTTAGTCAGTTACTTTGCAATTATTTAAGTTACTTTGCTATTTTGTCATTTGTTTTATTTTTTTAAAGCAGTTATATCTGCAGTTAGCCATCTAGATTGTCAGTAAGTCATTCAATAGTTACTTTACCAATTGATCAGTTAATCACGTGGTCAGTTAAACAGTTACATATTTTGTCAGTTAGTTACCTACTTTCTCTAAAAACTTGTGGAAATAAATTATCTTTTATCATTTTACCATTTCGAGGCCAGTTTGTCAGTTAATTGGTCACTCAATTAGTTACTCAAACAGTTAATTAATTAATTGTTGTTTAGTAGCTATTTTTTATTTTGTGAGTTAATTAGCTACTTTCTCTAAAAAACTTATTAGTGTAGAAATAAATAAAGTATTCAAAAAATAAGTTAAACATCTCGAGGCCAGTTTGTTACTTAATTGGTCACTCAGTTACTAAATCAGTTAATTAATTATTTGTTGTTCATTTTTTTGTCACTTAGCTACTTTCTCTCTAATAGTGTGGAAATAAATAAATTATTTAAAAGGTCAGTTAACCATCTCGTGGACAATTTGTTAGTTAGTAGATCATTATTCAATCAGTTAATTAATTAATTGTTGTTTAGTAGCTATTTTTTATTTTGTGAGTTAATTATCTACTTTCTATAAAAACTTATTACTTATTAGTATAGAAATAAATAAAGTATTCAAAAAATAAGTTAAACATGTCGAGGCCAGTTTGTTAATTTGTTAATTGGTCACTCAGTAGCTAAATCAGTTAATTAATTATTTCTTGTTCATTTTTTTTGTCACTTGACGGTCAGTTATTTTACACAGTTTACTTATTACTTCTTCGTTTAATTAGTTTAAAATCAGTTTTCATATATATCCACAGCTAGTCAGCTAGATTGTCAGTAAGTCATTCAATAGTTATTTTGCCAATTGATCCGTTTAGTTAATCACGTGATTAGTTAGACACTTGCGTATTTTGTCAATTAGTTAAATACTTGCTCTAAAAACTTGTTAGTGTGGAAATTAATTATTTTTTTAACAGTTTACCATCTCGAGGCCAATTTGTCAGTTAATTGGTCACTCAATTAGTTACTCAAACAATTATTAAATTTTTTATTGAACAGTGGCTAATTTTTATTTTGTCAGTTAGTTAGCTGTTTTCTCTAAAAACTTATTAGTGTGGAAATAAATAAAATATTCAAACTTATTGCCGTCTCGATGTTAATTTCTGAGTTAATTGGACACTTAATTTGTTACTCAATCAATTAATTAATTATATGTTGTTTAGTAGCTATTTTTATTTTGTTAGTTAATTAGCTACTTTCTTTAAAAACTTATTACTGTGGAAATAAACAAATTATTCAAAAAATAAGTTTACCATATCGAGGCTAGTTAGTTAATAAATTTGTTAATTAATTATTTATTGTTTAGTAGTTAGTTTTTGTTTTGTCAGTTAGTTAGCTACCTTCTCTAAACACTTATTAGCGTGGAAATGAATATTTAAAAAGTAAGTTTATCTTTATCATGTCGAGGCCAGTTCGTTAGTTAATTGCTCAGTCAGTTACTAAATCAGTTAATTAATTATTTTTTGTTCAGTAGTTAGTTTTTATTTTGTCAGTTAGTTAGCTACTTTCTCTAAAATCTTCCTATGGAATAAATTATATGTTATCAGTTTACAATTTTCAAGCCAATTTGTCAAGTTAACTGGTCACTCATTTATTTATGCAATCGGTTAATTAATGTGTTGTTCAGTAGTTAGTTTTTATTTTGTCAGTTAGTTAGCTACTTCTTCTAACAAATTTTATTAGTGTTTAAATAAATATTCAAAACATAAGTTTACCATGTTTAGGCCAGTTTGTTAGTTAATTGGACTCTTAATTACTAAATCATTTAATTAATTGTTTGTTGTTCAGTAGCTAGTTTTTATTTTGTCACTATATTTTACAGCTACTTTTTCATTTACTTTGACAATTGCTTGTTTACTCAGATACTTTGTTAGTTGGTTAGTTAGTATTTTGACAAAATGTAAGTACGTTTTCAATTACTAATTCCTAATTAGTATGTTAGATTTTTAAGTAATTTGTTAATCAGTTACCGTGTCAATTATTAAGTTACTTTATTGCTCAGTCAGTTAGCTACTTTGCTAGTCAACTACATTGACGGTTAGTTACTTTGTAAGTTAATTTAAACTTTATCAATTGTTTGTTTACTTCCTCTATTAAATCACATACACTTATACAATTATTCTGAATTAGTTATTTACTCAATTTGTCATACCATTTTTTTATAAATATATATCATCCATTTAAAAATAAAATTACAAAATGTTTCTTTCCGCGAAGAATTTATGTTCACTTTTTAAAGTGCGCCATGAAATAGAAACAAAATTCGCTACTTTGCTAGTCACGTACATTGACGGTTAGTTACTTTGTAAGTTAATTTACACTTTATCAATTGTTTGTTTACTTTCTTTATTAAATAATTACACGGATAATCAGGCAATTATTCTGAATTTATCATACAATTTTTATATAAATATATCTCATCCATTTAAAAATAAAATTAAAAAATTTTTCTTCTGGCGAAAAATTTACGTTCACTTTTTAAAGTGCGCCATGAAATAGAAACAAAATTCATGGCTACGTTTAAACAAGCAGGCCGTGAAAGAACAAAAGACAAATTGACGTATTAAAAAGGCAAAATCTTGGTAAAAATACGAAGTACAAACAATAGAATACGTTTTAAAATTTCATGTGCGGGAAAATTAGCTTTAAAAACCGACAAAATGTAATCAATAAAATGTTCTATTTGAAATAAGAAAGTTGTCAGTTACTTTTGACACAGACTGTATAATTTGATTTCTGAAAATATTTTAGATGGAGACACAAAAAATACAAAATATATAAAATTTTTAAATAGATCAATGTTTTCGGCGATCTATAACGTATATCACAAACAATGTTGGCCCAAGAATGGTATCCTGAGGGACTCCTCGGCGCACTTTAAAGATGAATTTGCTGACAAACCGACGCGGTACTCAAATGATGATAATAACATTAATAACCTATTATTCCACAATCTTTATGTTCGACGCGACAAGTTAAGTACCTACTTAAACAATCATTAAAATTATAATAACATTTTCCCACCGAATGTGTATTTAATGCATTTAAAATACGTCTGGAGATTGTGTGAACTTGACTGCACGAAATCCACAAAATTTTTAAAATCCGAAAAATAATTAAAAAAACATTGCACGCGCATTTCGACCTTATACGCTCGTACATACTAGTTAACGACCGCAAATGACCTTAAATAAGAGAACTTTTGCTTTTACATACCGCAACCTACTTTCTACCCGTATAAGTAGAGTAGTTGCTGGATTGGGATTAACCCAAGTTTTTTTAATTCATTGGTAAATTCTTCACTTTTTATCGACGCGCTGCACTTTCGAATAATCGATATGCAGGTTTTCATGCGGATCGTGTTGTAATCGCAGTCGGCGACGAGTGAATGATAAAATTTGAATTTCGTCAGATGGAAAATGTAACGGGGGGGGCCTTTCGAAAATGATTTTTATTAATTTATGCGAATACATTCACTTTCGTTTAATTGACATATCACTTTTGCTACCCCCCCCCCCTTACAAGTCATCAATTTTGTTTAAATACTTTTTTGTTATATTTAACGTCTCCAACTCAGCAAACTAAAATAACTTCTTCAATAATTTGTAATGCGTCTGTCTGTTTTGTATGCTTTTTTTCTGTATAGGATGATTTTTCACCCAGTTGTCTCCCTCCTTTTGCAATAGAATTTCTAAATTTTTGATAAGAATTCTGTCAAAATTTCAGATTTCTGATTTTTTTAAAGATAATTATGAGGGTAACACGCTTATAGGGTGATAGAACCGCCGTTATTGCGGATTTGGATCTCATTCGTCTCAAATAATATCTGACACGGTTTTATATAAAAAAAATTTAATCCACCTATTTTGTATTTTGCGCACACTTGACATCGTCAATTTTGTTTCAGTTGGACATGAGCACAGTCACAGTCATAGTCACGAGGAAAGTTCGACGACCGCAGCCTATAACGTCTGAGAATTTATAAACAAATTACCTAAAATACAACGATTACGGAGTACGTCGACAGTTACTGATAAGATAAAAAATGGACGCCGCTAAGAACAAAATGATTTAAAATATTCCACCTAATGTAAAATACGTTTTCTTACATGTGATAATTAAATTATGTTTAGGGTTATTTTATTTTTGTATTTAATTTGTAATTTGTTTATAATTATTAAACATGCAATGATGTAAATAAAATTGTCCTACTTGTTTAAAGTTACAAAATAATTCCATTCCCTGAATTTGAACTATTATTATTATTATTATTATTATTTAATAACGTAGGCAGCTTCAAAGAATTCGTACCACTTGGGTTTAAAAGC
>JAFFZR010027077.1:0-22957 GCA_018397195.1 Lethrus apterus | reverse complement strand
TAAATTCTTAGTACCGACCAACAGATTTGAAAATTTACTTGAGCTATTGAACACCAGATGGCACATAATTTAAATACAAAATTCTTATTTATCATATCTAAATTAATCTACACTACACACATCAATTTGACGATTATATATGATTATGATTACTTTATTTACTTAAAAAATACATTTTTGTAAAAATTGGATACTTTTAGTACAAAGGTATTTTGTTTTGTTGACACCAGATGGCACTTTATTTAAATACAAAATTCTTATTTATCTATATGCAATTAATCTACTCTGCTCACATCCATTTGATGATTATATATGATGTATAATTAATTTATTTACATAAAAAATACATTTTTTAAACTTGGTTTCTTTTAATACAAATGTATTTTGTTTTCTTAGCTTGGTAGCATACAAGAAAGACTGTCAAAAAATCGTACATTTTCGTCAATTTTGTGACAAATTCACACATCTAAATTTTTTCGTGAATCACATTAATTTTACGATGGCTTCCGCCGCAGAAGCAAAGCAGCCAATCTCCGTGAAAATCGGACTGAAACCGCTCACCAAAAGTAACATATTTTTTTATTATGCACCGGTGCAAGGAATGCTGAGCTACACGGCTCTCTCCGTAAACGTTATGAATCCATCGTTAATCCTGAGGTAATTCATCCAACCGAAAGGCTTTGACTTAATACCTTATTTGCAGGTTATTTCCGAAGCGCGACATCACAAACGTGTTGTTGTTTAACACACTGTTAGGCACAGGTTTATACATTTACGATCGACCACATTTGAAAACCGCATCGACACAAGAAAAGATCTTGTATAGGTATTGTGTGTTTTATTTTTCTGTCGTGTGTGTGTAACGATTATTTTTAGTATATTTGGATCGGTGTCGTTTTCGTTGGGATCGGTTCTCATCTGGGCGATCCTTAGGAGCGTAATACCACAGAACATAGCTCTTTGTACTGTGTGTGGTGTTGGTTCAGGTATGGCCATGATTAAATTGGGTAGGAGTTATACCGAACATGTCGATTCTCTAGTCAAGAAATGAAACTGTAGTAATGTCGCATAATGTTTTAATTTTGTGTTAATAAACTAGTTTTATTTATCGATATTTGTTTAAATAATAATAAATATATTTATTGGTAGAAAACCAAAGGGTTATCAACCGGAGGGTTTGGGAATTTTTATTTGGCATGGACACTGGACATCACAATGGAAGAGAGTCGGAGTGGATTTAGAAAGGAAAGAGGAACTAAGGATCAAATATTTATCACAAGACAGCTATCGGAAAAAGTAGTAAAAATGGAGAGGGAGATACACGCCTGTTTTATCGACATGGAAAAGGTGTTAGAATAAAAAGTAGTACAGTCATTATATACATTCGAATTAGAAAATGAATCTAGCAAGGCAATTTTTTTATATGTTGTTGGCAGTTTTCCTCGGATAGGTCATTTTTTATTTTTAAATCCCCATCTTTTGGCATAAATTATACCTTTTGTGTCCCAACCAGTGGCGGCTTAACGGGGGGCAACTAGAAAAATTTTAATGGCAACGGGGGTCAAATGTTACATTTTCGGAAAGATCGTTTCATCCTCTATCTAGCAGTGAAACAATTTTTTAAATCGGTCGTGGTGGTGATTCGTAATGTTGGAAATGAATTTGAAAACCATTTGGTTATCTGTCAGGAAGTTGGTAAAGCTCAGTTTGAGCATCTTATCCGATAAGGTTATTTATTTGGGTTATTTGTGTATGTTTTCAGGGAGCTATTGTTTATTTTAACGAATTTATAGCGTTGTGACATTGAAAGCTATTTTTTTCTTGTTTTAACCGACCGATTTAAAAAATTGTTTCACTGCTAGATAGAGAATGAAACGATCTTTCGGAAAATGTAACATTTGACACCTATTACCATTTAAAGTTTTCGAGTTGCCCCCCGGTACGCCGCCACTGGTTGGGATAGAAAGGTATAATTTATTCCAAAAGATGGGGATTTAAAAATAAAAATTGACCTGTCTAAGGAAAACTGCCAACAAGTAGGGATAAAAATTTAACGAATTTTATTCCTCGCACAATCGCGCGAGCGGAAAAATCGAAACCGCACGAACTTGCCGACTTTGCGGCGCGCTAGAACACGTAATTTTGAAAACGGAGGGAAAACAAAAATATCGAATTGTAGGTACAAACGTGCTCTACAAGTTAAACAATAAAGATTTTTTCGCTATGCGTGACGATAAAGAAGAAAAAAAATGAAAACCGAGTTCATACCCAAAATTTTGTCCTATTTTCGCCGATATCTCGAGAACGCACTATGTTAGGTAAAAAAGTCATATGACACAAATTGTAGAGAATAAAAAAAGGAACAGAAAGTAACCATACAATTTTTTCCTAAACCGACGAGGAGCTGAGTTACAACGGAAATAAAAATCACCCTTATTTTCAAAATGGCAGAAAATGCACGCAAGGGTTTCGGTCGAAAACTTCAAATTAGGCACTCCTGACCGTCCCCAACAACATATAAAAAAATTGGCTTGCTAGGTTCATTTTCTAATTCACGGCCTATTTTCGGACAGAATGACTGGATTATAGGAGAGATATTTGGAAAAGTTTAAGAGATAGTTGAGGGAAACCTAATTGAAAATATAAAAAGCCTCTATGAAAGAACAGAAAGTTATGTAAGACTAAGAAACGAAAAATATAAACCCTTTGTAAGTAAAAAAACTGAGACAAGGCTGTATATTAAATCCTCTGCTTTTTAATGTGGTGTTAGATTAAGTAATTAAGAAATGTAGAATAAAGTTAAAACCTTATACGGTAGGATGTTGGAAATTGCAAAATATAGGTTTAACGGAATTGTATTACACTGATGATATAATATTGGGAGAAACGGGAAAACATCTACAAGAAAATATAAGTATTGTTAATGAAGAACTGAAATATAAAAATATGAAAATAAACGTAGAGAAAACTAATATAATAGTAATAGGGAAATCAAACAAACACAATATAAAAATAGGGAATGAACAAATAGAAAAAGTAGACAGATTTAAGTACTTGGGAGTTACTAATAATAATTCTCGCGTTTATATGATCCCGATACCAAGACGAGAAATGCGGAATTCGATTTCAAATTGCAAAATTCTTTCAGAGCGTCTAATAATTTTCCCGTGCAAATACGTCCTCGCCTGATACTTAATATACCTCCTTGCGTTTATGTGATCCTGATACAAAGACGAGAAACGCAGAATTCTATTTCAAATGCAACAAAATACAATAAATAAAAAAAATTTATAACATAATCTTTATTTCATAGTAAAATTTTTACATAAAGCAACAATTATTAAAAATATACATTGATATTTTCATACAAATTGTTAGTTAAAAAGTTAAACATTAAACATTTTTACACAGAACTTGCTAAATTGCTTAGCCCATACAAATATGAATGCTTGGCTTTAAGCTTGAAACTAATATACATTATTAAATGTTATTACTAATTGTGCATCTACGATGCATAATTTTAATTACTTAAGGGAGGGAAAGTTATATATACATATAATTTGGTTCCTACAAACAGTTCCGAACAGTTTAGGATTTCATCGACCAATTAAAAACATTCAATTTAATTCGTGACTAACTTCAAGCAACTAAAATTCGTTCTGTGATAGGCCAGAGAAATTCGGAACCGTTCAGAATTGTTTGTAGGAACAGATCTATAACAAGATTATATAAAAAAATATAAATACGACATGAACTGTGTATTGTACAAATAAATATGGACACGTTCTGCAATTTCTCTTAAATAAAAATATTATTTACATTTGTTACCCACCAAAATGTCGCCGGTTTCGTTTAAAGCACGATTTTTACAAAATTGTACACGGAAGTCCGCAACAAAGCGGCAGACAAACGGGTACAATGGCGGCGCCGGACTTTGTTTTCGTTTTGCTTTTGCTTTCCGCTTCGTACTTATATTTGCCGGATTCTCTGGCCATGGCGCCCTAAAAAAGAAGAAAATGAATCAACTTGGTTTTTTGGAAAATTTGACAAAAAGAGAAGATCACAAATTGGATTTAATGACGTAAAGTTTTGAACAAAAAGTTTGCGTAAAGTATTAAGTAAGTAATCACGATATGTGTGGAATTTTAAGGAAGAAAAGATACTCGATGGAATGCATTTGACACACGAGCTGGAGTTGCATTAATCGTTCACATCCGCAGATCAACATTGGTTTCTGGGTTCTTATCTGTCGTCAGTACGGCTATTATGAGGGACTAATACTTGCCGGACTTGCCACATATACCAGATACAGCAGACCAAGACTAATTCATTACGGCTATCACCGATAGGTGTCACTGTGCATTAATTATAAAATAAAACGGATGGTTCAAAATTGTAAGACGAGTAAAGTCTTACCAACTGTCTCAACCATTTCTATAAAAAAGATGGCAAAAGAACTGGTACTTAAATTTTATTTAGGAAAAGACGTCATATGACGTTATCTGATATCATCATATGTACCTACATTCTTCTCGAATATCGTCGTTCCTTATTTCTTTAAAATGTCGACGGGACACACTAATATTTTATTAAATTATTATTAATTATTATTAAAATACGCGGCGGGACACTAAAGTTCCTCATAGCCATGGCGCATGCGTAAATGAGATGTTGAAATAATTTTTTGAAAAAAAAATTGATGGAAGGGTTATTTGAGTTGGGCTGTATGCAGAAGAAGAAAGCTGTAAATTAAATAGAAAAGTTTTGCAAAGCAGCATGACGAACAGAGAAGTAATATTAAAAAACAAAATTTTTTTGAAAGGTTATTCGAGTTATTCGAGTTGGGTTGGATGAAGAAGAAGAAGAAGAAAGCTGTAAATTAAATAGAAAAGTTGCAAAGCAACATGACGAACAGAGTAATATTAAAGAAAAAAATTTGAAGGGTTATTCGAGTTTTCGAGTTGGGTTGGATGAAGAAGAAGAAGAAGAAAGCTGTAAATTAAATAAAAAAGTTGCAAAGCAGCATGACAAATAGAGAAGTAATATTTAAAAAAAAATTTTTTTTTGAAGGGTTCTTCGAGTTATTCGCGTTGGGTTGGATGAAGAAGACGAAAGCTGTAAATTAAATAGAAAAATTGCAAAACAGCACGCGAAACAGAGAAGTAATATTTAAAAAAAGAGACAAATACAGACATAAATGAAAATAATAAAAAAAGGTCCGGGGTTTGGATTGAGAAGGGATGATGGTAGAGAAATATATATATGAATCTGTCCCAAGGGAACGATTACTTTGCAGAAGTATAATCAACACCTTAGTGACTGAATATCAGACATATCTATCTGACATAAAATATCTAATTGGGGTATCGGTGTAGTGGCTTAGTCAGTAGGCTAGTAATGTCAAAGTCCAGGGTTCAAGTCTTAGTGGGGGACGTTATAAATTTATATCACAGTGTTAAGTTTGCAATGTTTCTGACCCTGAATTGGCCTTCCAACCGACCATTCTGATTAGATTTTCCACATTTCCCTAATCCCTACCGGAATAGACTGTAACATCTGCAAGACGGTCGTGGCCGCAAACCCTATCCATCTCTCTAAAACCTGCTAAGTTTCTCGAGAAAATGAGACAAGTGGTGAGAGGGGATCAAGGGAAAGAAAAAAATAAAATAAATAACCAAGTGATTTTTTCCTTAACACATATTTGTATGGAATGTTGATGATTAGATCATTACATATCATTCCATCTTACTCACCATGTAATGGATGATGGTTATATGAAGGAAAGTAGAAAAGGATGGAGATAAAGTGAAGAAATTATAAAAGCGAGATGGAGAAGTGGACTGAGGTATAAAAGTAATAAAGAATAATACAAGGAAAAGTATGTAAAAATGAAAATACAAAACAAGTTAGTCCAGAATTTTGAGCTGATATGTTCAAAAATAAAGGTACCTTTTTATATACACTTTCTTCCAAAACTCAATAATAAGGGAGATAGGGAGATATAACCCCGTAAAGGGGTAAAACATTTTTTTTTTTTTAAATATTGAGCTCTAGCAATTACGGTACAAAATTCTGGGCCATCTTGTATAACAGAATTTGAAGATAAAATCTAAGTCACCTCTGCTTTCCATCCTCCCGATTCTTCTTTATGTGCGAACATTTCGTGCCCCGGTGGATAATATACCGGTGGTCCGGTGACATTTTTCGTCCTGTGTACATCTTTCGATTCTTTCTTTTGTTCCAGTTCTCGGTGTTGCTGTTTTAAAGTGTCCACTTTTTTTTGTTGGGCCAGTTCGATTTCGTGTGCGTTGTATCCGGCGTTTAGGGGACTATTCGGCGGCTTAAAAAAATCATAAATACTATAAATCGACACGAAACAAATAATTACCTCTCTTCCGATCGTTGCCATGAGTTCGTCCAGTTTCTTGGGAGGGCCGTCGTTGTCATCCGTGGGGAACGGTCGCGGTTGTAAAAGTGGCTCGCTTTCCTCCCCAGGTGGATATCCACCTTTGTAATTGTTGGTGGACGAACTACTGGATTTGTATTTGTACGTTATGTTGACGGGTTCGTTCGTGTTTCTGGTTCCACCGTATGGATATTTCAAATCGTTCGGATCGTTCACCGGATATTTGTTGATGGTGTTTAGATCGTGTTTGTATATTATGGTCGTTTCGTTGGGACCGCGCGGTTGGTACCCGGTGTGGTACGGAGGATCGATATTCGTGGTGTGGGTTTCCTTAACGACGATTGTTTCTTTCGGTTTTGGATAATCTCCAGTTCCATCTGGATAACGGTTACTTGGCACAACATCGCTGGGATGACGATCGTCGGGGTAGGTGAAGAAATCGTTTGATTTTTTTGTTGTCGTCGACTCGTTATAAATGTACGTTTGTTGTCCAGGACCGTCGCGGTATACAGTTTCCGGTTGGTAATTCCTCGCGGTGATGGTTTCTTTCAGAATGGTTCGATCGGAAGAATCAATTGGTGGCGCTGGTTTTTGATACGGTGGATGATTGATCTGTTGGATGTTTGTATCTGTATCTTTATAAGCAGACGTCTGCCAATCGAGTTCCGTTTGGTAATTTACATTTCTCGCCAGGGAATTATTTTCATATTTATTATAGACGAAGCTTTTGCTGGGCGTTGTATCGGATTGATTGGGCGAATAGACGTATTTTTCCGATTCGGCGTTGGGGCTTGGATAGACATTCGCGGGGATTTCGTACGTGTAGGTTTTTATCGTCGTCGTCACTTTCGTGTTTCCGGGCGGGATCAAATTGGGGTCCAAATTCGCCAAAATTTCCGGATTGATGTCGGGTGTGGTGGTTTCGACCACTTCCAGCGGATAGGTGTGCACGTTTGTCACTTTCGTTTGTTTCGACAGCGTGTTGCTGCGGGTTGGCGAAGGCGAAGCTGTACGAAGTGACTTAATATCTCCGTAGGTACCACCTACGAAAAAATTGTCAAATAGTAGTTGTAAAAAGTTGGATTTTTTGGGTTTTTCTTCATCAACAAAATATTTATTACGAACATAAATGTAATAAAATATACAAACACCAACTAAACTATTTCATCATTCGCTTCAAGGATTAGGGGTAGTCGGACAGAAGGCCAACTCAAAGTCAGTTAGAAATCTCACTCAAACATTGAATTTAAAGTTTAGGTTTAGGCATTCCTTAAAAGGAAAATGAGACCTAATCAATAGTACCAGTACCAACAATTTGCAAACTGCCTGTCTATAAGGATGGAGACAATTACAATAATTAAAAAGGAATAACTCTACGTGCCAGAAAATATATTTGGTGAGAATAATAGAAAAAATAATAAGAAATCAATTTTACACTTTTTTTTATTTTAGCCAAAATCTTTCCTGATACGCTTGATAGCGTCATTCCCTTCTAATTAATGCAATATCTTTTATCCTCTTATACATAGACAGTACTAGCTAAGAGATATAACTTGCCAAGAAATTTGGCGCCCAACGTGGGGCAGAAGTTGTTATCGTAATTTAATTTCTGATGCAGCAAAGCTGATTTACAACTTCATTGAGGCGTTTATTATTAACAATCTGGCCTTTTCGTTCATTTACGAAGTGCATGTAACTGTAACTAATTTGAACGACTTAAAATTATTTTCCGATAGTGAAGGCGATTAAAATTATTTTTTTAGAAGACAACGATAAATAGGCACAATTTTGAAAATTTACATCCTCGGAACACACCAAGAACGTCCGGGAAGTGGAATTCATGGCCGGTTGGTTACAAGAAACCATTCGAACCGCAATGAGACGGTTAGTCAACGTGGTTGAGCGGGCTAAGGTACCAATCGCTTGGGACAACTTCAAGGACTCCCAACGATGGTATACAAGCCTCATTGAAAAGAGGAAAAAAGATAATTTTGTAGGACCCATCATCGCGGCTTAACTATGTCAGGCTCTATGATGGGTCATATACCAACACCGACCGCGAAACAATAGGTCATCTTTCGGAGGGCCATTTTCCGGGGTCGGATACCTGTGTAAATGCTCCATTGAGGACGGACCTCAGATTTAACGCTTGCTCCGAAGACTGGAGAGTCGCGTCAGCGGTAGTGTCGTTGACAGAATAAGATTGATAGCTTCAGATCTTTTAAAACGCCAGGCCCCAATGGAATCTACTCGGTCTTCCTAGAGAGAGGCAGTGAGAGACTAGGTTACCTGGTACTAAGAATTGTCCTGAGATAAGTATCTTGGAGAGCGGTAAGATGATCAGCCCAAGGACTTTAAACCTATAGGCCTGACTCCCTTTAATTAATAGTTAATAGAAACGTATATGAAGGGTCTCTATCCAGTTCAACAAGCTTACTACCAATTGGGAAAATTTGTGGAGACCGACCTTCATCAGCTCGTTGTCAGAACTGAGAAGGTGCTATAGCAGAAGAAGCTGGTCATGGTGGCGTTTCTAAACATAAAAGAGGCGTTTAACAACGCAACCTTCGACCGCCTTTCTAAGTCGGCCGAGTGCCGGGGTATAGAGGCTATCGTCAGTGGATGGATCTCGTCAATACTGCTACCCCGATCGATTGAGATAATAACCCTTGATGGAAGATATTAACTTAAAACGCAGCAAATTCCCCATATCACATAACCTGCTGGTCAAGTTATGTGTGGAGGAAAAAATTTGGTTATCAAAAATATTTGAATGGGACTCTGGTTGAATATTGAAGAAAAAACAAAAACATTTTTCCAACGATAATCACAAAGGAAAATTTACCATCACTTCCATATTGAATTTCTCTGGTTATGGACCCATCTCTACCAGATCGTTCCAACGTTCGACTTCGGCTACTTTTAGGGGTTTCCGGATAAACAATTTCCCTTTCCACGGTGGTTTTTCCAGCTATTATTTTACTCTTACTGTATTCTCTAAAAAAAAAAAAAACGAAACGTGAAAAATTAAAACTTGGGATACTCACTGAATCGCTGCTGGATCGGAGCCAACCTTATAAGATCCTGCCAAACAAACAACATATAAATAGACGGACGTAATGATTTGTTCACGGACTAAATTATAACCTACCGTTAGTTTGCTTGACTTGTTGCAGATCGTCCAGTAGGGAATCCAACTGGTTTATGTTGTTTTGCATGCGGTTTTTTTCCGGAACGACTTCGCCCGCGCTCTGATACGAATACACCTCCTTTTTGACGGTTTTATAGGTTTTTGTTCCATCGGGCGACTAAAACGATCAACTGACATTGTTGTTTGGACGTGAAAATTAATTACCGTGTAGCCGTAAGATTCGTCGGATGGATATTCAATAATGGGATTGGCGGCTTTCAGGTTGGTTATTCTATTGACGGCGTTGTTCCTTCCACTAGAATCGATGGTCCTAATTTCTTTGTATTTTGTGTTGTGTGATGAAGAGTCGGCCACTGAGGATTGGAGATCATCCAAAAGATGGTCTAAAAATACAATTTTACAATTTACGTATGCGTCTCTTCATGAAAGATTCATGTTTGGAAAAAAGTGAGAATGTAACAATATGTGGCATCAATTTTGTGTTCAAGCTTGACCTTTACGGTGATTGAAAAAATTAAACAGAAAAAATAAACCGAAAACCCAACAATAACAAACATTTTAATTATGAAACGCCTGTATCCATTTAATACCAGTGCGTGTCCGGAAACTTTTTTCCACTACTGTATATACATTTAATTGTGATACCAGTGCGTGTCCGGAAACTTTTTTCCATCACTGTATATACATGAAACTACATCTCTCTTTATCTAGTAAAACAATACGTTCAACACATTGTTGAAAAGAGCAACGCACTTTAACGCATCTATTTATGGAGGACTCATATTTGGAAAAATATGGCAAAGATTTGACATGAATTTTGTGTTTGGAAAAATTCTTCTAGAATTGAGTTTTTAAACATATTTTTAAAAACACAATGCGTTCCTTGTTATCTGCAACAAATTAGATTTTGCACTACAGACGTCGATCAAGCATCGAACGACAACTTCTAAAAATAAATGTTAGAACAATTAATCCAATGTGTAGTGTTGAATGAGACGTATCATTATAAACACTTGATGAAAAGCGTAAATGAATTTAAACGCATGCCATTAAGCGGCCACACTGCATAAGAAATGTATTTAGAATTCCATTGATAAAAGCTTTCGAATTAATGGGAGATCATGACTAGTTATTTATTCTGTGAAGTGGCTGTGATATGTAAAAGGCTTATACCTTCAAATAATTTTTCATTCAATTGAATTTGTTAAAAACAAAACGCACATTCTGTAAAAATTGCTATTAATAAATTCATGCATAATTTGTATAAAATTGTGTATAAATTTTTGGTACTTTGGTCTTTGTATTACAAGTCTTCAAGCTTGATCTTTACAGTGATTGAAAAAAATAAACAGAAAAAATAAAAATGCAATGTAATTGCTGCAGATTGTTTTAAACAGTGTGTTTGGTTTTTTCTTCAAGGATCAGATATTTTTGTCTTTTAATTTCTTAAACGTTTCGCAACGAAACTTGCCTTCTTCAGTAAATAATTTTTTGGGATACATTTTCTTCAAAATATTTTCGTTGCCAAAATTAATAATCGAATATTTCTAATACAAAAAAAAGTCGAAAACCCAACAATAAATAGCATTGTAATTATAAAACGCCTGTATGTATTTAACAAAAGTGCGCGACCCGAAATTTTTTTCCATTACTATATATACATTTAATTCTGATACCGTGTCCGGAAATTTTTTTCCATCGCTGTACATACATTAAACTATGTCTTTCTTTATCAAGTACAACAAGGCGTTCAACACATTGTTGAATATAAAAACCGCCTTCAAAAATTGAAAAATAAATACATCGATCAAGAAAAAAATTGATTAATTTTCCAAGAAAATGGAAAAGTCCAAGTTAACCGTATGTAATATATTAAAAGGAGCTTTTCATCTCGTCCACGTTACAATTAAAACATTATCCAAAACGTAGACGTAAATTTCGGATTTTTTTTTTTGTATAATAACCCATCATCAGTTCGTCAGCAATAAAATAAATTTTATAATGCAGACATACAGCAAAATTTCGTACTTAACGATTGACTTTGACAGTAGTGTGCATTTATTTTCGTCGAATAACCGATAGTATTTCGTATTTTATGAGAAAACCGAAAAACAAATTCAACATTTAAAACACGCTTACTTTTTTATTTACACTTTTGGTGTAAAATAATTACGGAAGTGACTATTGACATAAGTTAACTTTTACATGTTAAATTTCTATATGCCAAATATCATTCTACATCCGCTATATGTTCTTAAATACTGTTGTCAGCTTTCTCGGTATATCCATTTGTTCAAGGCATTTTTGTTTTTTTTTCCTCTTTGTCCCCTTTCCATTACATTCCTTAGAAAGTGTTGGTCATTTGTTTCCATGTCATAGATAGCTGTTCTGTGTTTCTATTCTTTTCGTGTTTGCTTTATAACAAGTTGAACAGATAAATGGCTTTGTAATCATCACAATTAAAGGAGTTTCTTTTATAGACAGGCTGATTCTGAAATAAGTATCAAATCAATAACAAATGATAACCAACATTAGTCGAAACCTAAATATGTAAAAATGGCGGTCCTAAGGGTGTCAGAACATTTTTTTTCAATTTTGAATAAAATATATAACGACGAATCATGGCATTTAAAAGTTCTTTTGCAACATTTCATGCTATTCCAGCGTAATCTATCCAGAAGTGTCTACATTTAAGTGTCACGTACAAACTGGCTTCGTAAAAGTAACTTACTCAGTATAAAGAAGCGTAACATAAATTTGGCGCCCAACGTGGGGCAGAAGGTGTATTATCGTAATTTCACGTTATCTGATGCAGCAAAGCTTTATTATTAACAGTCGGGTCTCTTCGTGCACTTACGAATTGCATGTAATCGCATATTACCGTCTAACGCCATTATAATACTCGGATCTACCACGACTGCATACTTAAGGTGCATACATTTAGCGCCCAACGTGGGGTAGAAGGTGTATCGTCGTAAATTCAGGTTATTTGTTATTAAGAGTTGTGTCTTTCTATGGAGTTATAATTGCAAGACGAGTAATAATAATAATAGTAATAAACTGCAAGGTTTATGAAACGACTTGCAGTTTCCGATGGTGAAGGCGATTAATTTCTTATTTCTTATAAATTTGACTAAGATAAATAGGCACAATTCTGGAAAGTTACATTCATTTTATTATGAAAAAATCTCCGAGGAGGTACGTCAAAATTTTTTTTTATTTGACAAAATCAATTATTATTTAATAAATTTATAAAGAAAAGATATTTTCCATAAAATGTGTGTTGCTGGTCTATTTTAAGATGCAAAAAAAAACAATATGAAAATTATAATCAGTAGCGTAGATAGTGGGGATTTGGGCCCATTATTCGACGCATCTTTGATTAAAGTGAGGGACACATTCATAACAAAACCAGATGATGTGCCGTCAATATGTACGCACTGTCAGTTAAGTAATTGTTTAGTAAGGAACTTAAATTCAGTCCCATCCATCGAATGCCACTGCGTGTCCAGAATTTTTTTCCATCGCTGTATATAAATGAAATGCGAGGCCGGAAATTATTTTTCATTGCTGTACATTCAAAATAATGGCACTAATGGAAATAATAATATACTTCGATCATTTCCGAAATTTTCCAGAATATGACTGAGTGACCCTTTTATTTATAAATAATTGTACACGATGCGACGTGTTCTTAAACGTAAAGTTGTTTTTTTGTTATTATTCCAACGAATATTTTTATGCACAATATTTATTCAAGAATGTTTATTCGACATACCTAAGTTGTTATCAAATTCTGTTGCCGATCCCTTCATGCGAACTGGCGATCTCGTTCTTATCACCTTCGTCTCTTTGTATTCTTTTCGTTCCACGCGCGACATATCGATTGACTAAATCTGCAACAAGACCATTTGTATCATTATGTACGCTGTGATTTAAATTGAGTATATTCAGAAAATATAATAATGTTCGGAAAATAAAAATTATTTTCGAAACAATTTCCTAAACGGAAGAATTTTGTCAATTGTACAGTGACGTGTTTATCGAAAACATTTTGCAAACACCATATGGTGTATTAAACGTAACGACAAAACTTAGCAATTTTCTGTTTGAACCGACCATTCCTCAAATTCAAAGCAGTCATGGTGCAAAGACGTTTTGCGAATTTTCGAGGAGGCCGATTTAGTGCCGCAAAAAACGAAAAAGTCGAGCATTTGGTCCGAAATCCCGCAGCTTGGGAATGCACAGCATAACCAAATATAACAGTTGTAGTTGCTCTTGGCCGGTGCGAAGGCCGCCCACTGCCGAGGAAACGTTCTCTTCGTCCCCCGGTCACGATCGCAACGTTAAAGCGAATATGAATATTACACGCGAATTTATCTGAATTTACATGGAAAATGTTTTAAAAATGTACAACCCTTCTCAATAAATGTCCACACCCTATGGGCTAGACAGGCTTAAGGATTATGCATGGACGTATGTTTTTAAAAAGGAACTGCTAATTTGTAAAAAAAAGTTGTTAAAAATTTGTCACAAATTTCCAAAACAAGGTTTTGGTTCTTTTGGAAGAAAAATTGGAAAAATTGAAAAAAGAAAATTGTCGCAAAATTTGGAAAAGATAAAAGTAGAAATTGCGAAGCGGAATCTATGCATGAATATTTTTCAAATACTTGAATTATTTAATATTTTTGAAATTTTTTTTTTTTTTACTCGGACGATTATCTCTGAAATTCACATTTCAAGAGTGAAAATTAATTAATAAAAGTATAATAAAAACTGATTTTTAACTTTTACTTTATAATTTCACACAAATGTTTAAAATTGAAATTCTTGAATTGTTGAATCTTTTACATTTTTTCCTTTTTATTTTTTTTTCCTTAATAGTCTTTCATAGTCATGGTCATTCATTTACTTCTTTGTGAATTTTCTAGTTTCTCTCTTTAAATTTATACTCCTTTGTTTACTGTACTGTAACTTTACTCAAGTTCACAGATAAATGGTAAAAATGAAAATTAATTAGTTAAAGTTAAAAGTCAATTGTTATAATGAAATCACAAATGTTTAAAATTAAAATGCTTGAATTATTAAACCTTTATGAAATTTTTAAAAAGTTAGTTTTACTTGAAACTTTACTACAAAAATTAATTAGTTAAAGTTAAAAATCAACTTTTAAAATTGAAATACATGAACTGTTTAATCTTTTTAAAAATTTTAAAAAGTTAAGTTTTACTTGAAATTTTACTGAAGTTTACAGATAAATTATAAGAATAGAACATAATTAGTTAAAGTTAAAAACGATTTTTTAAAATGTAATGACAAATTTTAAATCCTTGAATTGTTAAATCATTTTGAAAATTTTAAAAAGTGAAAGTGAAAATTAATTAGTTAAAGTTAACAATCAATTTTTTTGAAAATTTTAAAAAGTTAAAGGATTTCTTGATACTTTACAGATAAATGAAAATAAATTAGTTAAAGTTAAAAGTCAATTTTTATAATGAAATCACATGGATTTAAAATTAAAATTCTTGAATTATTAAATCTTTTTGTAATTTTTAAAAAGTTAAAGTTTTACTTGAAAATTTACTGAAGTTTACAGATAATTTATAAGAATGAAAAATGAAGTTTTAAAATGTAATCACAAATGTTAAAATTTTACTTGAATTTTTACTGAAGTTCACAGATACAGGTACAGTGAAAATTAATTAGTAAAATTTAAAAGTTAATTTTTTTAAAATTGAAATACTTGAACTGTTAAATCTTTTTGAAAATTTTAAAAAGTTATACTTGGACGATTATTTTTAAAATTCACAGATAAATGGTAAGAGTGAAAATAATTAGTAAAAGTTAAGAGTTAATTTTATAATGTAAAAATAATGCTATTGAAATTTTTAAAAAGTTAAAATTTTACTTGAAACTTTACTGAAGTTTACAGATAAATTATAAGAACGTAAATTAATTAGTTAAAGTTAAAAATGAGTTTTTAAAATGTAATTACAAATGTTTAAAATAGAAATGCTTGAATTGTTAAATCATTTTCAAAATTTTAAAAAGTTAAAGTTTTACTTGAATTTTTACTGAAGTTCACAGATACAGGTACGTACAGTGAAAATTAATTAGTAAAAATGAAAAGTTAGTTTTTATGACATAATCACAAATATTTAAAATTGAAATATTTGAACTGTTAAATCTTTTTTGAAAATTTTAAAAAGTTAAAGTTTTACTTGGATGATTATTTCTAAAATTCACAGTTAAATGGTAAGAAGAAGATTAATTAGTAAAAGTGAAGAGTTAATTTTTATAATGTAAACACAAAAGTTTTTGAAAATTTTAAAAAGTTAAAGTTTTACTTGAAACTTTACTGAAGTTTACAGATAAATTATAAGAATGAAAATTAATTAGTTAAATTTAAAAATGATTTTTTAAAATGTAATCACAAATTTTTGAAATTAACATGCTTGAATTGTTAAATCTCTTTGAAAATTTTAAAAAGTTAGTTTTACTTGAAACTTTACTTAAGTTCACAGATAAATAGTAAGAATCAAAATTAATTAGTTAAAGTTAAAAGTTAGTTGTTATAGTAATCACAAATGTTTGAAATTGAAATCCTTGAATTGCTTAATCTTTTTGAAAATTGTAAAAGTTAAGTTTTACGTGAATCTTTACAGAAGTTTACAGATAAATGTTAAGAACGAAAATTAATTAAAGTTAAAAGTCAATTTTTATAATGTAATAAGTAATAACAAATCTAATCACAATGTTTAAAATTGAAACGATTTAATTGTTATTTTTTTTTTTGAAAATTTTAGAAAGTTAAGTTTTACTTGAAAGTTTACTGAAGTTTAGAGATTAATGAATGAAAATTAATTAAAGTTAAAAGTCAATTTTTATAATGTAATCACAAATTGTTAAATTTTTTAAAAACTTTAAAAATTTTAAATTTTACTTGAAACTTTATTGAAGTTCACAGATAAATGGTAAGAATGAAAATTAATTAATTAAAGTTAAAAGTTAATTTTTATAACATAATCACAAATGTTTAAAATTGAAATGCTTTAATTCTTACATCTTTTAGAAAATTTTAAAAAGTTAAGTTTTACTTGAAACGGTACTGTTTACAGATAAATGGTAAGAATGAAGATTAATCAGTAAAAGTTAAGAGTTAATTTTTTAAAATTGACAAGCACATATTGTTAAAGCTGAAAATTGTTTAATCTCTGAAATTCGATAAATGGTAAGAGTGAAAATTAATTAATAAAAGTAAGTTCCCATACTTTGGAAACATTTCTTCGTACCTATCCGTTTCAAATTTTTTTTGTGAAATTTCATGTTAAGACGCATTTAGTTTATGAATCGTCAAGAACGAATGGTAATAAATACAATTGTGTCACTGACTATTAATTGTAATAAAAATGAGATGTCTGCGTTCCAAGGTTATTACTAAAAAAGGAGCATGCTTTTATGTTAGTCACCGCAGAGCAGATATTTGTATACTTGCATAATATCTTCCAAGAAAAACTTTCTCATTTTCTTCGTTATTCTGTATTTCCCATTCTTTGAATCCCAGCCATCCCTTGCCATCTCTTTATTTGTGGATTTTATTTTTTGTTTATTGCTTATATTTCCCTTTTCGTGTGTGTTAAAAATAAATATATATTTTTTGTTGCAAAATTTTAAAATTCACACTGTAATACACAATTAAAAAATAAAATATTACTTTTAAACGCGTCATCGAATAAACTTCTTCAAGTCTGTTAAAGATTGCATACCAGCGTGGTTTTGTACGTATTTAAATTTTTAAGATTTATTCGACGTCTACGTAGGAACTTTGATGAGCTTGATTCGTTTTAAATTATCATGGGTGGCATGCGTGGTTTGAAATGCGTATAAATCGCTTTACATGGATTAACTTTCAAGTTGGATTTTCTGTTGGATGCGTATTACCTTGTAAAGAAATGTGACAATAGATATAGGAAGAAAATTAAATAAATAATAATAGGAAAGCAATAAACCAATAAATAAACTAGGAGATGGGAAAATGCAAAGTCTCAGGAAAATTATATAGGAAAATGTCTTAAATGCAAGAAAAATGGAAGATCTATATTTTTTAAAATAAGAAAGAGACGGGATACTATAGATATGAAGACTAGGAGTGCGTCGAAGCAAAGGTTAAGGTCGCAAAAATTATTGTAAATAAATCTCATCGAATGGGATGTGTTGAGCCAAGAAATTATTTAAAAATTTTATTTAAATAATTATTATATTAAAAATTTTATTATTAAATATTATATTAAAAAATTATTACTAATTCCATAATGTCCGTAATATTCACCTACATTTTTCAGGTATCTGATTTCATGTTTAATGTTTTGAAGAAAACATCGCTATAACTTACAAGGTCGCGAGAAACATGGATATATAGAAGCACTAATTTTAGAATAATGTATACAGGCGTTATAAATACGCGCTTTAGAGAGGAGGAGACCTCCGTTAAAACCTTCGGATCTATGACAAAATATGTGTTTTTTTTTTTTATTAATCGACGACACCGTTCACTACATTTAAAATGGAATTAAGAACTGGTTGGACGGTCATTTTATGGAAATGTTTCAGAACACAACGTAAGAAAAGAGAAGAAAAATAAAAGAAAAAATAAAAAGCCAAAAAAAGAGGAAACTAAAAAATATAACAAGAAATTATAATTAAAAGTTGATAAATAGAAACGGCTTAAGAACATAATACTGAGAACGACAAAGAAAGTTATGGAACGTACATAAACATGGTAGGAAACAGACACACAAGAAAAATTAAAGAAAAGAAATTTAAAAGGGAAAAGTATCTCCAAACAAAAACAAAAGAAGAAGTACCTACATACAAAAAACCTGACCAGATGGTCAACGTTGCAAAATAATAAAAATGGCAAGACTTTGGAAAATTTTTCATAAACCAGAAATTATTTTTCAAGAAACTAAAAAAAAATAAAGTCAAAAAAACCTCATAACCAAAAAAAATATCAAAGACAGGAAATATAATAATAAAAGAAAATATATTGAAAAAAAACTAGAAATATTTTTAGAAGAAATACAATTGATTTAATTGAGGAAGAAGAACGCAAGATATTTATAAAAAGACTAGGGGACATATTATCAAGAAAAGGAAAATTCTTTATAGACATTATTATTAAAGTAAAATGGCTAAGAAACATCAAATATTGGGAGAAGACAAACAAGTATCAGTTGGAGAGAGAAAACAGTATCAAAGCCAACGGAAAAAACGAAAGCGACAAAAAGAGGGAGGAGAGAATAAGCTTCGTGATTCAAATACAATAATGAAGAGATGACGATCACGATGACGATGGATTTTCTTGGAGTAAACAAAAGAACAGAAAGTGAAGGCTGGAATATGATGAGAATATTTAATGAACAAGGTCGAAGGTCGAAGGTCGAAGTAAAAGAAAAAAAATTTTATAAATAAAAATTATCAAGGAATTTGGCCAGAAATCATTTTACTTTCTTTAATTTTTATTGTTTGTTTTAATAAATTCTTCTACTTGCAGTTAGTTAAAAGCCAAAAAAATCAACAAAAATCTTTGTTTACAATTTTCAACTTTTGTATTGAAGGGTAATCCAAATCGTACGCATCGCTATCGCAGGCCGACACAACATACAGAATTAATCTGTAACACGAATATGTTTCTTGCGGAAATTTTTCGTTCTTTACATTTTTTACTGTAGTTTTTAAATAACAAGGCACAGTTTTTAATATAATCTGAAGCATGTAATTATTTTTGCTTTTATAACCTATTATTATTATTATGCCGTTAGCGTTACCAAATGTTAGCAACGTCAGTCGTCGACACAATGAGCATTCGTTCGATCCGTTCGATCCAGCAAAAAATTTGCAGATCGTCTATTTTCAACGCATCATCACTTATTTTCATTGCTTATTCTCTCTTTCCAATTCTTTCATCGCCAATGGTGTCTTTCCATGTTTGTTCGTGAATTTTCAATTTTGTTAAATTCCTACGAAAAATTAAGTTCTTTATTTATCATCTCGAGCATTTTTGAACGCACCCATTCGATCCAGCAAAAAATTTGCAGATTGCCTACTCTCAACGCATCATCGCTTGTTTTCATTGCTTATTCTTTCTTTCCGATTCTTTCATCGTCAATCGTGTTTTTCTCAGTTTGTTCGTTAGTTTTTAATTTTCATAAATTTAATTTCTTTTCCCTACTTTATCTCATCTCTTTAAAAACAATTAGAAAAAAAGGAAAACGCCACGTCTATCAATACAATTTTAGTGCATTTATTTCTTTTTGAGAAATACGTTTATTTCTCCTTTTTTCTCATCTTTTCCAGAATTATGCTCACTAATTTATCTCCATTACCTCCTTTCGTTTCAAATTTTTTATCCTGAAAAGGGTTGTCCCTTTTTTTCGATTCTAGATCTCAAGTTTAACTTATTCTTCATTTCTCACCAGTTTTTCTCTTCCTTCCAGTTCTTCCATTATCTAAATTTCCATATTTTCTTATTAATTTTCCATTTTAATAAATTTCGTAAATTTCTTTGCCATTTTTTCCCATTTTCTCATTTCTTTCAGAGTTATCCTCACGAACCTATCTCCATTTCTTATTTTGGTTTCAAATTTTTTAACCTGAAAATTGCTGTAACTTTCTTTCGATTTTACATCTCGAGTTTAACTTATTGTATATTGCACATCACTTTTTCTTTTCTTTCCAATTCTTCCGTCGTTTATCTTTCCATATTTTTGTATTAATTTTCCATTTTAGTAATACAGTTTATTTTTCCTACTCTCATGTTTTTCAAAACAATTAGAAAAATCCTCATTGATCTGTCGACATATTACCATTTCTTAAATTTCATTTCTTTTTCATGTTTGTGAAAATGAAATTCATTTTTTGTTCCCTTTTTCTCATCTCTTTCAGAATTTTCTCACCAACCTATTACCATTTCCTCCTTTCATTTCAAATTTTCATTTCTTTTGATTTTAGATTTTGAGATTAAACTTATTTTGTAGTGCTCACCACTTTTTCATTTATTTGCAATTCTTTCCATATTTTTTTATTAATTTTCCATTTCAGTAATACGTCTTTCAGAACAATTAGAAAAATTATTGATCCTTGTGGTGTTGTTTATTTCATGCGATTCTAGATCCCAAGTTTAATTTATTCTTTTTCCACTTTTTCCCTTCTTTGCAATTCATCGATCGCCAGTCCTGACTTTCCATATTTTCTCTTTAATTTCCCATTTTAATAAATCCAATTCTTTCTTTCTACTTTATCTCACCTTTTTCAAAACAATTAGAAAAATCCTTATTGATCTTTCCACCAATTTTCCCAATACCCATTTCCCTGTTTGACAATTTCTCATTTCTTCCAGAATTATCCTCACCGAGCTATCCCACTTTGCTTCTATCGTTTCAAGTTTTCTATGTGGTGTTGATCCTTTGATTCTAGATCTTGAGTTTAACTTATTCTTCATTGTTGACCACTTTTTCCTTTCTTTTCATTTTTTTTTTTTTATTAAATTTTCCATATTTCCATATTTCCTCATTAGTTTTCCATTTTAATACAATTTGTTTTTCCCTCCTTTATCTCACTTAGAAGAAGTCATTTTTAATCTTTCGAGATATTACCATTTTTTTTTATTTTCTTTCCATTTTCTCATCTCTTTCAGAATTATCTACACTACACCATTTCCTTCCACATTTACAAATTTTCTGTCCGGTAATGTATTCCCTAATAATAAATCAAACTGGTTCGAAGAGGGAAAATTTTGAAAAAAAGGTATAGGACATTTTGTTCATTTCGGGAAAACAACGTCGTTAATTATCGAGAGCAAATGTCAGTCCAATTAATCATCTTCATAAAAAGATCGCACAATAGAATGTTAATTGTGATGTTCTGGGCACGTTTCGGCGACGAGGCCATCAAACAAACAGTGGCGTATTTATTACACTTTATGATCTATACCAACTTGTTTGTGGGTCACACCAACAATTATATTGAAAAGTCCCTGAACCTTCAACCTGTCTATTTAAACATCGAAACATTTCGTTGGTCAAGTTCTTCAGAGACAAAGTCGCAATTTGTTCATATGTTTTGTTTACACATTTGAAAGTGATACCAATTTGTGCGTCAAAGTACAATGAGTTATTTTAGATAGTTAGGTCATTTCTGCAAATTTAGAAATGCCAACATTACGTAAGCAACGGAATTAAAACTTGTCACTCGGATTTTTTTTTTCTTTATAACAAGTACTGGAAATCAAAAACTTACCTTTAGAATTTTTCGTTTAAAGGTGTATATATCCCGCGTTAACAAGGAGCGCACACACGCACACACTTAGTTGGAGAAGTTGTTCATGTGCTATTCTCAGATCAACTTGACTGCGAAAGACGTTCAAATGTCAGCGCGTGGGTAATTCAATAGCTGCGCATGCTCATCAGTTAGCGGGAATTGTGTGGGCGGCCTGTTAATTAAATTCTTAAACACGTACTACATACCTTTACCGGTTATAAGTTATAAATCTTATTTTTTTTTTTCTGAACGGGGCTTCGAATGCTTTTCTCGAAACAAATTTTTTTTTGCGTTTTGTCGCTTTCGGCCAAGTTTTATAAATACTTCGCTTCGGACTGGAAGACCCAAATAAATTAACATGATGCACAAATGAATCATGTGCATGGTTTAGTTTCCGTGTCACCTACTTGCAAATGGGCGCGGATCAAAATACGTTACGGTTGGATTAAATTTCCTAATTTGCAGGGCAAAATGAACTGCATAAATTGACCGCACTTATGTTTTCCCAAAAGGTCAAAAAAATTCAAAACTTAAATTCGCAAAAACGGCGGTTCTATCTTCATTTTAAATTTTTTGAAAAATGTCTTTCTTATCAGTGTTCTGTTTGTAGTACGGTCCTGTCTCTTTATTTATTTATTTATTTATTGATAAGAAACATTACAGGTAAAAAAAAACCTAATTACAATGTTTCGCTTAAAAAAAAACCTAATATTATATTAATTTATACATTATCCTATGAACTAGTATAAACGTAAACACAAATATAAATGTGAATGTCAATGTCAGAGGGAACAAAAAAAAAACAAAAGAAATTGTTCAAAGCCTACTACTATGAAATGTAATTTACCGAATAACAGATCAATTCCGCACCTTTCCTGAATTTACTATATGACAATCCAAATATTTCCAGTTCCACGTACAAATTATTATATAACTTACTGATTTTGTTGACTGGCGAAAGCCAGTTTAATCCTTTAGTGCCTGACGGTACTTAAAAGTCCTTGTTTTATTTTATTTAATATATTTCATACTACAACGTTTTTACCAGTCTCTTGCCCATAGGTACTTGCTGATACCATGTT